>PVHY01002086.1:0-36922 GCA_004024945.1 Uropsilus gracilis | reverse complement strand
GGTGACACAGGTTGTCAGAAAGTTTTCAAAAACAATGTTATTGATGAGGTAGGGTAATGAGAGGAATAGGTGATATAAATAATACACATGACTTTATCACTGAAGAACAAAACCTTTTCTCAGGTTTCATAATCAACTTATTTTAATCAAACAAAGCCTTCATAAGTAGGATTTGTTAATCTGGCCAGGATTTTGCAATTAATCCAACATTTGGGAAACACAAATTTGTGAAGCAAAAGTCTATGGAACATTATGTGTATTCTAACATAGATTAGTAAATTAAATTATTTTGAGTTATTGTAATTTCTTTTTTATTTTAGACTAGGTCTCGCTATTTCTGCCCATGGAACCACCGGTTCACGTTGCCCAGGGCACCACAGACTCAAGCAATCCCCAGCTTCAGCTTCCCAGGTAGCTGGGATTACAGTACTCGCCACCACGCCCAGCTATTTTTTGGGACTAGGTCTCACTTATGTTACCCGTAGCGGGACTGGAACCGTGATCCCTGGCCCCAGCTACTTCATAGGCTGAAGCTTACAGACATGCATCACCGTGCCCAGCTGAGTTAATGCTATTTTTAATGAGACAAACACCAGGTTCCTGTTAAAGGTAGTGTGATGGTTAGGTTTTTGGGTCAACATGGCTAGTTTATTTTTACCTAATTATTCATTGCGATATCAATCTAGGAATTGCTGCAAAGGTACTTTGCAGGTGTGGTTAATATATAAAATTGAATTTAAGTAATGGGAATTACCCTTTATACTGCGAAAAGCCTCATCTATGAAGCTGAAAGCTCAGGAGGGAAAACAAGTATTCCGGGGGTGAGGGGGTGGGGAGGAATTCCTGCCTCAAGACAGCCACAGTAATTCTTCCCTAAGCATTTAGCCTGTCAGCATTAGGACTCTGCACTTACCATGTCCTACAATCACATGTGAGCAATTTTCTTACCGTAAATCTGGAGATTTACTTTATATCTATATCTGTATAGATATAGATGACAGAGACATATAAGTGATCTATCTGTACATTTAAATATAAGTCAACTCTTGTGTTTCTTTATCATCTTAATTGGTTTTTATCAGTCATGATTATGAAAAAAAAATAGGGCTAGTTGTTAGATACCTACAATGAGATAGTAATCACAGGGCAGTTAAATTCAAACTTCTGATAAAAGTGAAAAAGCTAAGGACAAATCTTTAGCAAATTCTTGGTGAAATGTTGCCAAACTCAAGCTCTAGAATCAGGCAGGCTGTTGTACAAATTCAATTCCTGCCAGTTATAGGGGATCATGGGCAAGCTACTTACTTCTCAGAATTCCAATCTCCCATCTGCATAATGACATTATTAATGATTCCTACTTCATGGAGTGTTGCAAAGTTTTAATGAGACACTGGTTATGAAATATTACCACAATGCCTTGAATATAGAGAACCCACAATCAAGTCAGTGGTTTTAGAATGGGCAATTATACCATTTAGACAGACAAAGAGAAATAAGGAAATAAAAATTTTGTTTAAAATATTTTATTGATATCTGAAAGGGAAAAATAAATGCAAGAAAATTGCATGAAACTTTTCTATTTCTAGCTGATAAAGATAGTCAATGAGAGTAAAATAGTTATCCCTTTAAAATATAAATTATTCCTCAAACATGGGAAACATCAACAACTCAAGTTGGCTAGCATATCAGTTACAATAAACTGAAGAAGCAATAATAAATTTAGGAAATACTCTATAAAAAACTCTAAGCAATGAAAGAAAAAGTATCAAATAAAACATAAAAAGAGCCTTTGCTTTCAGCTTACTGTGTTTTATAAGTTTTTTGTTTTTTTTTTTTTTTTTTTTTTTTTTTTTTTTAGGGGAATAGCAGTTTTGCCAATAAAATAACATGAAACATAGTTTTCCATAGTTTTCTCTCTAATAGGGCCATTCACTTTCCTGTTTTCTATTCCTTTTCAGGTCATCATTGAAAATATGTGGGGGTGAGAAGTTTATAAGCTACCAAGTGTTAAAGGGGTGATAGGATGATGATCCAGGATCGGGGTAAAACATACAGGGTAAAACATGGAGATAGTGACACTAGAGCTGCAGATAAATAATCCCCATGAATGGTGTAGATTCCTGACAATGGGACCATATGAAAAATGAAATAGATCACTGCACCTGAACTTGCAACCCGAGGCTTTCGTTGCCCTAGACAGAATGATGTAATATTTAGAGTAGGTTACTAGTGATTTCTCCAGATTATAATCATCTTCAAGAAATTATTAGATCAAGGATTTGATAATTATAGTCAAATTTTACAAAATCTTTTCTATTATGTAACTTGATTAAAAAATGCCTTCTTAAATGTTTCCTTTAATCTTATTTTTCTGTTTTACATAAAATGAGTGGAATAATTATATATATATTATCAATCCTTTTCATGTATTTTATAATTAAATATAGAAAAGTGATATATAGACTTGCTTTCTATACTGATTTTGCTAATAAAAACAATAATAGAAAGAGTATATAAATCATTTTTTTGTTCTTTAAAAATAATATATATAGAACATAATTTGATATCAATTAAATAGAAAAATTTAGTACATTTTCTGGTATAAATTAAGCATAAATAATTTCAAACCTTGGTATGGGTATATATTCCAACTGCCCACCACCAAGTTCTATTAATGTACACTATCAACTTGACTCCCTTTATCCATAAGTTGTATCCTTCTCCTCTGTAATCAGCATATTTTTTGTACAGTGCTAAGATTTTGCTGAATTTTATCAGTTTCTTGGTTTATAGCCAAATTATATTATAGGAGTAAAATTACCTGATAATCCTTTCAACTTACGACATTTCACTTAGTATGATCACATCAAATTCCATCCACATTTTTGCCAAAATAAGATTTCATCCTTTTAAATAGCTGAGCAGTATTTCTTCTCTGAGAACTATCATAATTTCTTTATACAAGCATCTGTTGGGCATTGAGTGAATTCTATGTATTTGTTATTGTAAATAATGCTGCTATGAAACAGGAATACATATATTCTTTCAAATTAGTGGACTTTTTATACTCTAGATAAACATGTGTGATTGATAGTATTAATTCAGATGATATTTCCATGTTTAAGTTTTTAAGGAAATTCAACAAGGATTTCCATAGAGATTACACCAATTAATCTACAGTTTACATAAGTTCTTTTTTCTGCAGTTTACATAAATTCTTTATTCCCTCTACATTAATTTCCAATCTTTTTGATACATGACATTTTCACTATTGTTTTCACTTATGTTTTCCTAATAATAAGTGCTGTTGAACAATTTTTCATCTGCCTGTTGGCCATCTGTGTGTCTTCTTTGGAGAAGTGTCTCTTCAGATGTCTATCCATTTTTAATTGAGTTGTTTTGCTGCTGTTGTTGGATTGTACGAGTTACTTATATATTTTTGGATATTAATTCCTATGTAATGTGGAATGTGCAATATTCTCTCCATCAGTAGGTTACCTTTTGTATTTTGCGATAGTTTATTTCACTGTACAAAAAAGTTTTTACTTTGATCAAGTCTTATTTATTTATTTTGCTGTTGTTGATATGAATAAATCATAAATTATACCTTAGAGACTTTGTATTTGCTCTTTTGTTCCCCAAAGTCGCTCTCACAATCATCCAAAGTCCCTAAAATTACAAAGTTATACTAAGAAAAACAACCATAATGACAATTAGCAGTTTGACACACAATTGAATCTATATTTTTATATAGTTCCATCAGAAAAAATATTTTGTCCCTGCTTCTTGACAAAGTGTTATTAGGGTTGTTGAGGTCTAGCGAAAACCTTGAGTAATGAGTTAAAACAATGAAGATAATTTTAGCCTGCTTGGACCCCAACACTCTCAACAAGCTGCTGCTACTTCTCACACTGCACTCTTTCTCCTCACATTTGGTTCCAATGCCCCATGGCAGATGCAACCACCATCTCCTTTTGCAGACCTACTTTGCTCATCTGTCCCCAACAGATTTTGCTGTGAATTTTTCCAAAGTAAAGAAATAACCAGTAAGAGAATCCTAGTTACTTTAAGGACAATCTGAGTATAGCATCACAGTCTCAGTCCTGCATTCTAGCGAGACAGAGGGCTTTGCAGAAAACCATAAAGCAAAACAAAACACATTCTGGAAGGGATATTTCACTAAACTAATCCTAGAGACAAACAGCAATGTTTGAATTCCCTTCAAAATTGCTATATAAGCAACAGAGATTTGTTTCATCACACCAAGCAAACATTTTATCCAAAGGCAGAGGCATCCTAATTTTATCTTTATCATTTCTTTTCCACAGTCATCAGAAAAGGTGCCAGAAATAAAGAGTTTCTCATGTAAACCAATTGATGAATATTTGCATTTTGAAAAACAAGGTGAGGGTCCGTCCTACCATCGTATAAACAGTAATGCCCATCAATATTTTCTTGATTATTTATCTGCTAATAGGTTTGCGTCACTTAACTATTGTGACTATGCTGTGTAACAAACAATCCCAAAAGAATGGCTAACAAAATCTAGCTATTGCATTTTTTATATATAAGTTGAATTAATATAGATAGCTCTCTATAAGCTTTGCTTCACAATAGATCCATGTAGTTTATTTACATGAGGCAACTTTTCTTCATGATGATTAGCTAAAACACAAGTAGGCAAGGCAAACTTTACAAGCACATAGAGACCTCTTCTAGCATTGCTACCACATATATGTAAATGACCAACCAGGGTCTTTTACTAATGGCCCAAAGCTAAATCTGAACCACAAGAATGTGTTTGCATAGAAATTTTATTGTATGAGATGGTCAAAAATGAAGTCAGCAATTAGTTTAGACCCTAATAAAGTCAGTTCCCCAAACAGTGGGAGTACTGTGATTATATAAGATGGAAAAATAAAGCAGGGTTCCACAGGGAGTTTTCTCAGCAATCAACAGATGTTTATTTGCAACACTGCTAACAACTTCAGAGTGACACAGACATTTTTTATTATGATGTAAAAATAAGCTTTTAGAAATTTCTAGAAATGCAGTTGGAACAAATTAATAGTTAATCATAAAGAAGCAGCAAGGGGAAGAGAGTACAAAGGATGATTACAGTTTACTTATCTTATTCCAATTTTTTATTCTAGGGGAGTTTTTGTTGCAAACTGGAGGGTATCCTGCTACACATATATAATGATAAAAGTGGAGATTAATAAATAAATTACAGAATGCTACTACATCAAGGTTTGTCTATATGTTATATCCAGCTTAAATTACACATCAAAGTAATTATTTCTTCTAAGTTTTACATATGACATAATTATTGATCTGAAAATGCTTCCATTCTAGAAGACATTAATGGAACTTAAGTCTGAAAATTGTAATTTCTAATAAACAAACTTTTACTTAAATAAAGAGCTTTGAATTTTATAACTAGAGTTCAGAATGTCTCTTTGAACTCTCAGGTAACATTGTGCAGTGTAATAGCTTTATTTATATTTATATGCTGAATAAACATTACAAACTAAAGAAAGACTCCCATGTTTCAATATCTTTGATATATTTGATATATTGCTAAAAGTAAAATTAAAATTATTACTATTAAAATTTGGGAAGCTAGTGTGTTATCACTTAGTGATAATATTCAAATTGCTCATCATTTGTAAGAAAGTGGTACATCAGCAATGAAATTCTAGACTTTCAATAAAAATCCGTTATGAAAAACCCAAACACAACATGCAATACATTTGTTACAACTAATTTTTCTCTTAAATAAGGGAGAAATATTCCAAGAGACAGCAATATTGAATTTCAAGATGCAGAAATATGAAGATTTTAATGTAGTTAAGGTATTTAACCTAAGATAGCATTAAGTTGCATAGGACTAAAAAGCTAATTAATGGATGGTGAAGTGGGGTGATATTGTATGAGAGTATTATTATAATTATCCTCTAACCTTCTCATTCCATAAAGGCCCAATAACTTGTTTATGTTTACATATTTATTATTTATTCCTATCACTAATGTAAGAGATAAATATTTACTGTAGCAATTTTAATCTTACTTTACCAAAAATGAGTTGTGGATCTGAACTGGTTAAGAAATCACAAGAAAAATATTCAAATGAAGATAGTATCTTGCAAGCTAAGCTAATCCTTACAACACTGCTCAGAAAAAAATAAAATGTACAGATATTACACATGAAGGTATTTTAAGGGAGTGAAGCCATATGGCTTGTGGTAGGTAGCAGAAAGAAACAAATCTGTAAGGTCAGGCAGTAAAAAACACTTTTTTGGGGATTGTAAGGCTTGAAGAGCAAAGGACAAATGGTGTTGCTGTTGCCCCATGAAAACTGGAAGCTAGTAGAAGTGATTGGAAGTGAGGTACCATCCTGGAGGGCAATGAATACTGCAGGAAGCACAATAGTGTAAGGAATAGAGAAAAAGGATTATGGAAAAAATTCTCTGGACATGTATTAAATCCCAATTGCTAACCTCCTGCTCTTTTTCTTTATTGGTTAAACCAAACTGAAAATTAGTTATTAAGAAAGTCTTAGTGTTACAGAACTCAAGATCCCAGAATATAAAGCAGGTTAAGAGAGACTGAAGGTTAGATCTTGGGTGGGAATCCAGCCCATTTGCAAGATTGATTGCAAGAGTGATGACTGGAGTAGGGGTATAATAATGACTGAATTCAGTGGGGACAATAAAGTGAGAGAATAGCCACACAAACCAAATTGATGGTAAACAGCATGCAAGAACAAGGTGGAAAGTAACAAAGGTAAAAACATCCATTTTCTTTAAAGAACAACATATGTGGCACCCTGGAACACTATCAGAGAAAGAGAGGAAAGCAATGTGGTAATTAAACTGGAAGCAGGCATCATATGCAAAGGCTAATTCTGCTCTAAGGGGTAAAACCTGGGAAATGCAATGTTATTCTCTTAAATATATCAATTTAGTCTATATTAACTTATGACAGATGTTGAGGTTGAGTCTACTAGTGTTTTCATTATAAACACAAATATTTTATATTGAGGAATAATAATAATGTTTCTAAAATAAAAAATAATCTCTTAAAGCCCTTTTGCTCATAGCTCATATCTCTTGCATCACTATGGATTGTTTTTATTTAATCAGAAGTTTTATGCCAAGCATTTATAAAGAATAATACCAAGTATATTTTTATATGGGTACCAAGTACGCATTTTCTTTGCTTTAGCTTAAACAGATAATATTCAAGAATTTTATATAACATGTTACATACCACAGATTTTATTTTTATATTTATAGCAGAGTACATAGTTATGACTCATTTTTTCATCTTGTTCAGAAATTTTTAAATTAGAACTTCCTTTTTACATCCCTCTGAACTTTGCAGTAATAAATAACAGAATAATATATATGAAGTTAAAATATTTTAAATTGCTCTTTACCCTGGAGTTGTCTTTATTCACTCACATTCCTTTTAGGATGTGAAGATATTTTTGCTAACTTTATGGAGATCAAAACTATTGTGCCAAATTTATCTTCTCTTGAATAATTTAAAACAGTGTTCTAAGTTGAGAAGAAACAGGAAAATTTTTTTTTTCAAAAGCTCAGTTTAAGAAATAGTAGCTTGAATCACTTAAGCTTTTATATTACCTAGGTAGGAGTAGTACACTATACTCTGGTGGGCAACCCCTTCCCACTATCTGTTATTATAAATAAAATTGACTGGAAAACACCATATTAATTCATTTATATTTGGATTTCTCCAGAGGGGGAAAAAAAAAAAGCAGAGTCAAGTTATTGCAATAGAGATCTTAAGTCCCATAAAGCCTACAATATTTTCTATTTTGTAGAGAAAGTTTGTCTGCTTCTGGTATGTAGTGATATACTGCATTGGCATTAAAAGTGTGCACATTTACCTGTAATATTTCTGACTAACAATAGTAATAGAATATTCTAGGAAAATATCTAATTGGTTAAAAAAAATACTGACAGTGGAATTTAGTATACAAAAGCCTTTAGGAAAATAAAGTTTTCCTTGTAAAACTGTGTTAAGCCAGCAAATAATAGGCACTCCCTGAATTTTTATTCAATGAAATGCAATTATATCTACATTGAATAGCTGTTCAGTAAATAGATTTTTAATATGGTGGCATTAAATAACTAATTAACTAAATATAACTATATTAATTGGTTTATTTATTAGTATTAATTAATATAGCTATATAATTATACTATCTAATTAACATGACTATATATTCTTTATCCATCTAATAAAATCCCTTCATATTTGGCCAATATTTTAGCATTTTATCTTGTATCTCACTTGTCCTCAAGTGACTATCTAGGTCACTAATCACAGGAAAAGTCTTCACATACAAATTTGCACCATCCCACATACCTGGGTCAGGTAGTGACAACAGTGGTTTTTTCTTTTTGATGCTTATTAATGTTAACATAAAATCAATGGGCAATTGGGGACCCCAGAGTGTTAAAGGTGCATGCTCTAAAAGGGATTCTTTCATGTGTATGTACAAAGACAAAGGAAGCAGTGCAATATATACATATATGTATATACATACATACCCAGCTATAACTGTATAACTATGTAACTCTCCATATATAGAGAGCTATAGTATTATACATTATTAACATATAATAATAATACATTATATATATATAATTGGGAAAACATTGGTTTATTGTTTGTGTTGAGAAGTACAGGATCTCATCCTCCAGCTCTTTCAACCACACCGCATCCACCACCAAAACACCTATAGTCCACCATCATGAAAGATTATTAAAGAGAAGAAAGGATATTCCTAATGATATTGAAAAATCACTTACACCCTCATGGACTAATGTCCAGCCAGGCATACTTGGTGTGAAGTGAGGCCTCTCAGGTCTGAAATTTTGCTACAAATCTAAGGTATCTTGTGTCAGGGCATCGCAAGAAAGTGCTTAGGCAGATCCCAGAGAGCTGAACCAAAAAGAGAGAGAATGCAAAATGTGCCACATCAAGATAATGGCTGCCCTTCTGCTAAGGATGGGAGCAAATCTCCCTCTTCTCTCACCCATGTGCTTCTTCCAAGTATCTCTTCCAAATCTCTCCATGTCTCCCCTCCAAGTCCCTCTTAGCAGTTCCAGAGTACAAGTCAAAGCCAGAAAAGCAAGAGAAGCCAAGCCCGCATGTATTCAGTTACAAGCCAAGGATGACTGCTTAACTCCATCCCTCATTCCCAGTGACCCCACCTCCCAATCAGGGAGTCAGATTCACAGCATGTTGGGAGTTGTAATCCTTGGCACCTGAGATCTAGTTAGTGTGGAGATGAGGTTGGAGTCCATGAAAACATCAGGGGGGTGAATTCATTCAGGTCTTCATTCATCTGCTCAGAGATTGTCGTTTACTCTTCCTCCAAAATTCATAATATAGTTTTGGTGGACCAGGAGGAGCTAGTCATAACTGGTTAAAGAAACACTGCCTGGAAGCCTGATGTCCTTTAGTTGTCTAATTCTCTGTGTATATACCAGATCTAGCTTCTGAAGAAAATCATGTCTATCCAAGCACAATTAATAAAGTCCAACAGTAAATGAAAATGACCATATACACAGAGTAGATACATACAAATCAATATACATATATGGACATGTGACTGTATGTAAATATATATGTACACATAATAGTGTGTAATTGACATTGAGGATGATTTTAAATAATATATATATATACTAAAATACTTCTGAAGTTAGTTCAATATTAGTAGGATAGGTTAACATAAGTATATATATATATATATATATATATTTAATAATAACATATATACTTGACTCATATATTACATAATATCCAAGATTTAGGGGAACCTATAATTCAAAAGTAGCCATGACGATGAATAAGAAGAAATAATTTATAACAAAGATAGCTGAGCAAATACATAGAGGATATATACTTTTTAGATTCTCAGCAAGATGTTTTAAGATATAATATAGAATACATAGAGCAATTTCATTGGATATTGTAGAAATAAAATTTTTGATGATGTCAATTTAACAAATAATAGTAATAGATATGGTTGAAAATATTTGTGATACATTATTTAAATAACTGTTAAGCCAAGTGGAATATAGATACAATATCTTCCAACTTTTAGGAATTCCAGAAGGAGATGAATAGAGTAGATAAAAAAATAGTCTTCAAAATCTGCAGATCTTTGCAAGATTTCCAAAAATAGCCCACACATCTTCGAATTTTCTGGTGAAGAACCAACTGACCAAATTAGAGAAACTAACAGCAGTAAAAATACAATAAATAAATTAAAAAACAAATAAAATAAATAAAATTAAAAAAATATATAATAGCAGTTACATCAACCAATGCAAAAGCATTATTGAGGTTTATAAAGAAAAAAATATCAAAGGGAATAAGATTCATCTGTTATCTCATCAACAATACAATAGTATTGCAACTATTACAATTGCAATTGTAATTAATGATAAAAATAAAATGTAACAATATCCTTACATTTCTAAGAAAATCAATATCATAGATAGAATTCTATAGCTAGTGTCATCTGAAAGTATGAAGGCAAAGTAAATATATTTTAAACAAAGTGAAAAGAATTAAATAATATTGTTCCTCAAATCTATGAAAAAATTATTAGTGAATTTATCCCACTAATGTGAACAACACACATAAGTTGTATGTATAGTAAATAAAGTTACCACAAGTATAAATATTAGTTATAATTTTATTAAAAATACATGATGATATGAAATTCTAAATAATGTCTACATACAAAGTGGTGAGAAAGGCTATCAGGAGAAAACCGCATACATGTTTAATTTACCATCCCTTTTAATTTTTCATTATCTTTCTGTTCTAATGTCACCCTTTTGCAAAGTGTCCTTCGATTGCTCCATATAGGACAACAGAATGTGTCACCCTCCATCCCATTGGCATCTTTTTAAAAACTATTTCAGAAATAAATATCAATGTTGCCTGACACTCAACATTTAGTATTTCATTATTCTTCTCAATGGAAAATTTTATTAACACCATGATAACAAAGATGTTATTATGAAGAATGTGTTTGTTTTAACTATTATTGGAGACTAATATCAAAATGATAATTGAATCAGTCCTCCCAAGTGGGCCCGATAGACTTTCCTCAACTGTCCAGAGCAGGTCTCTTATCACCTTATTAAGGGAAATTATTTTTCCTGACTACTGTGCAGGTCCTAAAAGTTCTTTGCTCCACCCTAAATGAAGGAGATCAATATGTCCTAAGGTTCTGCCTTTTACTTAATCAAGGAAGTAATTCTTGTTTTCTCATTTTGACCTCGCTTTGAGGAATATAATTTGGGGTTTCACACAATTCTTGGTTGATGTGTAAACATGTTCTCTCTATCTAGGTATGTATTCTCTACTCTCAGCATAAATATGAGGTCAGCTCTATCATTTGAGGTATTTCTTTCTGTCCATGATGTTTTTATGTTATTAAATTGATTTTTTTCCATTCCCAAACATGCTAATGATGGTTTGATTACCCAAAAAGATTCCAAGGGTAAAGGATAATTCATTTTGTACTCTGAATAAAAATAATTGAAAAATCTGGCTACTAGTTTAAATAGAATCATCTTATTCATTCACTTCATCCATTAAACAGGTCATTATAACAAAACCAGACAAAGAGAGGGAGTCTTAGGTCAACTTTGTCTACAGACAGGGAGATCAAGAGAGAATAACGAAAAGATACAATTTGAATTCATATTCATAACCATTTTTGGTTTAATTTAAAATGCAAGTATAGTTTAGCAACCATTTAAAAGGATAGTATTTGATACACCATACCCTGGTGGTAAGGCATGGTGATGTATCTGAAAAGATGTGAAGTCATTTCTCTGTATATCATGTGCAATGGCACCTTTATGTTAATAAAGGAAAGGATGAGGCATTATAGAAGTTTACCAATAGATCACAATACCCATGAGAAATAATCTATTCTTAAACAGAAAAGGAATAAGTCATGATGGAAAATATTAACATTAGCATATCGGTTTCTAACTTAGAAATAAAGATTTCACTATAACCAACACATCATTATTAAGATCAATGCATAGACAGTCTACAGGAAGGAAATATGTTCAGATGAAACATAAAAACACGAGTTGACGAGTTGACAGCTCGTCATGATGTCAGAACTACCAATAACAAACTTAAGTGGTACTTTGGGACACCTCCTCTCATCAGATAAATCCTGGGTGCAGTGCTGTGGTCTGAACTGCATTCCTGGTATCCTGAGAGGGACTGAGGGATGTGAATTTGACGCAGGGCTCTTTGGGTACAAAAGCCCTCTAAGAATAGTGTCCAAGAGAGAACAGCTCAAGCTCTGTGAGTTCTTCTGAGTGCACAATTTCAAGACTATTAGTTTAAGGGAACAATGATACTGGACTTTATTTAATAAATGGGAAAGGAGTTACCAAGTAGACAACTGGCTAGTTCTCTCATCCTAGAATGCACAAGTTCAGAAATCCCAAATAAGAGGCCACCCCTCCAAGATGAACTCTTCTCACCAAGGATGGCCTGGAGGGCATGGTAACTGATAAGCAGAGGCCTGGATCCTAATCACAATCACTGTGCTACTCCAGCTGGAGGAGCTCACAGATGGGGACAGGTGACAAAGAAGTCTCTGTCTCTGTCTCATTCTCTGTCTCTCTTAATCTCTGTCTATCTCTGTCTTTCTGTCTCTCTCCAGACAATAACACCAATAAGCCGGAAGTCAGATTCAGCTGCCTGGTTGGACTCTTCCCATCTGGTATCAAAGTCTTCATTCCAAGAGAATGTAAGCCTGGGGGTCTTGCTGCATTGCTTCCTTATCTTTTCTTTTCAGAGACCCTATGGGTTCTCCATTAATACTTCCTGCCTAGATATTCACTTTGGTCCTTTCAACCAGCCTCCCAGATATTCCCAGGGTGGAAGCACCCATCAGTCTTTGGCACAAGTAGAGAGGAACACATTTCCCAAAGCTTAGTCTTGCTCTACAGTGCCCTGGTAACAGATGGACTCTCTTTCTTTGCAACAGTAGCAGAAGGCAGCTGCCTCTGGCTAGCTGGCTGACTGTGCAGCACTTGGATTTTACTGATATCAGCTGCTGCAAGTCTCTGCCACATCCAGTCTGTAGCTTCAACTCTACTTTCTACCATCACTTGGTAACTACATCTTCTCCTTCTCCCTCTAGTCTGTTGGCTATATAAATTCTAGTTTTTCTTTTTTTTTCCTTCTTCTTCTTCTCTTTTGCTGCACCAACAACTTTTTGTTTGGATTTCTGACAGCAGGTTAGTGAACCTGTTACCAGGAGGAAATGGGCACTAAAACTGAACAAAGAGAGGAACCAGTGTTTCAGCTGGTCACTGCCTGGGCTCTCTCGCCGGTGCACACAATTGCAGACAACTCAGGTCTCGGAACAACAACAATAATATTTTTTAACAAACGAGGAAAAACCAAGAGTCAGGGTCCCAAGTAGCCAGTCATCTCATTCTAGTTAGTGTTCAGTCTAAAGTTCTAAACAAAAGCCACACTTCCAAGATGGCATCTCTTCGCCACACTTTCAAGATGGTATCTTTAGTTTCACGAACAGAAGAACAAACGGCATCTCAATAGTTTTCATCTCTTCCCATCTCTGGGAGACCCACAGATTCCACTTTTCCAGCAGCTTCTCCTCCCTGGTCTGAGAGATATACAGATTCAGTTTTCAAACATAAGGCCACATATGAACTTCTAGCAACTTTTTCCTCTTTCCAGAGAGGCTGAACTCCCAGGGTGGCTGACTTTGGGATGAGCACCCAAAGAATGGCTTCTACTTAAGGTTAACCATAGAATGGTACTTGGAGACCAAAGCCCAAAATGGCGTTTACTTTTTGAGCAGATTCTGCAGCTTCTTACATTTTAATCCAATTAAAATGCAATTAAAATCCACCCATACTGTTTCTTTCTGTGCTCAAGGCATGTCTCAACTGTCTCTTTATTGATACCATTCTCAAGGGGACACTGCCTATAACAGACTTGGGCTTCAGTCTGTCTTTCCATCTCTGGTTACAGAATCTGCCAGAAGCCCTGACCTGGTGACAGTCTTTAGTACCTTTACAGAACTTCTTGGTGAAGAGGGCAACATGAAAAGAGTCAAAAGGAAACTGTATACACACACAACAAAATCAAATACAAAAGAAACTTGTATGATATAAAAAAAATCCCTTGATAGTCCAACAAATTGGACAAAGGAGATATAAGAATCATAGTTAAGAGAAATTAATCACATTGAAATTTTAAAAAGTGATTAAATCAACTCAGATCATAGCATCCAGAAACTATAAAATAGACTCATGTGCATACATTCAGATTAAGCAAAAGCTAGAGAATATATCTTCACGGGAACTGGCCTAAAAGAAATGGAAAGGGAGGAATATGCATCAAATGTAAATTTGTAGCAAGACAACAAATAAAAGAATAAATGAAAATGATAAAGATATGAAAAGGTAGGACAAAGATAAAAAACATTTAAAAGGAATGTAAAGAATAACTACCTAAAACAAAAACAGCCAGAATGTTGTTTGGTGATTATAATATGTAGAGAATAGTGTATGAAAACTGTAACAAAACATATAGGAAGTGAAAATAGAAAATTACACTGTATATGAAGTGGTATAATAATATATGAAGACATAGTCTTATAAGTTAAAGAAATACATTGGAAATGTAAATAACTATAACCTGTATTATCACTAGGGGAAGAAGCTGTCACTTTATTCATTTGAAAATGAGGACTGATTGACATGCATCAAAATGAAAACAAATTCTACTGAGAATAGGAAGGAAATATGTGTGTGTGTGTGTGTGTGTGTGTGTGTGTGCACGCAGGGGGAAAGAGACGGGACCTGGCTGAATAATGATCTTACAGCACACATTCTGGAAAGTGACATTTAAAAAGTAAATCCTCACCCAACTTATATTCCTCTATTTCTATTTGTATTTTCAATTTGTTGTTTTGGAAGGTAATTGGTGGGATTTAGATCCTCCTGTTTATTACTTTAGGGAGTTTCCCTCAAAAAATAAACTTTAGACTTCTGTCCAAAGTATTTCAGGTCATCTGCAGTATATTTGGAATATTAGCTATATTATTTGGGGGCATTTGTTCTTACAGCATTCTGCTAAATCTTTGATATCTTTGGTATTTTTCAGAATTCTGATGCTATTTTTCCTGTTTTTCATTCATTTATATTCCCATTTCATTTAATTGTAAATCTTTAAAGACAGAAATGGCATATAGGCCATAAAATAAGATTATTGTAGGTTACTGACATGTTAGAAAAAACAAACAAAACAGGCATTAAGGATCAGTCTCTTGGGGATCCACTTGTAAACAGAATTAGGAAAAGAACACTGGTCTAATTCAGTGTTCGGTCTCTATGTCATGCTTCCTATCCTAGACTGGGTTGCTATTAAATAAGTATTACTGAATAGCCATACAGATATACTAAATTTTTAACCAGAACAGTATGTTTTTAAAAACTTTATTTTTTTCTCCTTTTTATTTGAAAGGTAATGATATACTTACTACTTTAAAGAAATATGAAACTACCAAAATAAACTAGACATTTAAAAGAATCTCTTAGCAATAAAATTGTATTTTATATTAGAATCATTTTTAAATATTTAGTTAAGACTTTCCATGGAAGACTTGTGCTGTAATTGGTGACATGTTAAAGGGAAGGGGAGGGAGGAGGCAAAGTGGAGAGTGTCTGGGAAAGTAAATACCCCAAGCAGCATGAAGAACGTGAGTCAGTCACCCATGTCCTCCAGGGGTCTCCAGGGAACAGTGAATTATCCTGCAGGACTTTTCAGAAAGGAAGTGTAGTCATGCAAGTCCAGCTTGGGATGCTGCAAGTTCTGTAACCAGTATGATCAAGCAAAGCTCTTTCCTCATCCCCCCTCACAGAGATCAAAGAGTGTTTAGCCAGAACCAGTCAAGCCTGGTGTTGGGCCCAGTCGAGGGAGGAACTGGTGAGAGTATAAAAGTACCACTCCCTCAGAATGTTCATGTGAGTGTGCTGTTCTTGCTGTCTGGACCCTAAGTAAGATGGCGGTAGCAATAACTAAGGTGGCAGAGGTCATAGTGGACATGGACCCTTGGGTATCACCTTCCTGCTAGATTCAACCAAACCCCAGATCGTCAATACCACAGAAAAGACTTAGACTCCCTTACCAAGAGATTCAAGTTTCATGGATCATGATCTATGGCAGAATGGAGCGGCGGTTGGGTAGGGTGGGGTGGGAAGTTAGTATAACTGATGCATGAACAAGGCATGCTGTGGAGATAGAGATCAGGTAAAGGGGCAAATTTCACTCCTTAACAAAACTAAGGCTAAGGATTTAAACCTCAGACTCCCTTCCTATCCCACTCCCTCATGTCAAAGTAAATTAAGAAGAGAAAGAAACAAAACTAAACTCAGCATCCCAACCACAAAAATACAAATGAGGTAACTCTAATACCAAGAAAGCAAGGACTATCTGAACACAAGATGAAAAGGAAGATGCCAGGTGAGCCACTGATAGGTTAGTCAAAGGAAGATAGACAGTGGGAGATTCTAGAAACAAGATTCAGGGACATGGAATTGTCCCTGGGTTTCTTCAATTTCTTCACCAGAAGCTGAAGACATTAGAACACAAAAAGAGACTTTGAATGAAATTAAAGTAAATATATAAAATTCTTTAAATAGAATTCAAGTGCTGGAAGAAAGAAATGTATACATAGAAGACTCAAATATACAAAACATCTAAAAAGAAAAGAGAAACAAAAGAGGGGGAAATGAGAATATCCTATAAGTAATATAAGACATAACTATAACAGGAAAGATAAGGATAATGAGTATTCCAGAAGGTAAACTAGAAAGAAGGGACTATAAAATGTTTTCATATAAATGTGTATTTTCTAAATCTGGAGTGGAATAAGCATAGCACCAGGACCTAAAGAGAACACTCAGATTTCTAAATGCAAAATGATGTACACTAAAATACATTATTACTAAATGATTAGAAATCAAAGATTAAAAAATAAATTAGAGGAAGCTAAGGAAAAAAAGATAACTTAAAAGTCATCCAAATTAGACTTTGTTCAGATTTCACTTTAGGCCTCTCCAAGCAAGTGGAAGAAGTGTTACATAATCAACTAGTAACACACCTAGAGCAACATATTGACAAAAATACAACTATTGTCAGAGATTTCAATAACCACTGACATGATGGTATCGATCATCCAGACAGAAAATAAGGAAACCAAGGCATTGAGTGAAGTGTTGGAACAGATGGAATTAATGGACATTTATAGAATTTATCACCCCCCACCCCCGAAAGGAATACACTTTCTTTTCAAGTACACATGGAACATTCTCAAGAACAGACCATGTTATTATGACAGAATGTCTCAAAAAATACATGAAAATAAAAAATAATAATGTCCCCTCAGATTATAAAAATTAACTATGAAAAAATCCCAGAATAAACCAATATGTGGAGACTAAACAAAATGCTCTGAACAATTTCTGGGTCAAAGTAAAAACCAAAACAGAAATTTAAAATCTACCTGAAAACCAATAAAAATAGAGACAAGCTATTCGATCTATAGAAGTAGTTCTCTAGTAGTGTGAGGGAATTTTGTAGCAATATAGGCCCACATAAAAAGGCAAAAAAAAAAAAAAATCTAATGAATATAACTCTACCTCCTCTAACTACCGAGGAGACAACAACATGAAGAACAAAAGAATTGTAAAGTCAATAAAAGGAAAAATATAGAGAGCATAAATAAATGCTGTAGGAAACAAAAAGATCATTGGAAAGATCAGTTCTTTAAAAAAGAATTTCCAATACCTTGGCTGCCTCCTATGCAAACAATGAAATGCCAAATAAACAGAATTTTGAAAGGGGCACAATTGTAATAGATGTTGGAGAGATACAAAGGATCCTAAGAATCTACTACAAATCTCTTAATGAAAAAGAACTGGATGATCTAGAAAAACAATGGACACATTTTTCAATTAATACAAACTTCCAAGACAGAACCAGGAAGAAATGGACAGTTTACACAGCGTAGCTAAGAGGGAAGGAAGGAATTTTAGAGTAAAAATTAGCCTTCCTAAGAAAAAAAGCCCAGACCAAGTGACTTCTCCAGTGAAGTCAGCTGAGTCTTCAACGGGAACCTAATACCTAACCTAGTAAAATTGTTGGGAAAAAAATCAAGAGGGAGAAAAACTCCCCAACAAATTGATGAAGACCACACTATCCTGATCCCTGAAACAAACAAAAACAGTTTAAGAAAACTATATCAATGACATCCTTAAAAAACAGAGATGCAAAAATCTTTAGGAAAAGCCTAACAAATTAAATACAGCAACAAAATGGGAGGAATATCCACCATGATCAAGTGGATTTTATCTCAGAGAAGCAATGGCTGCTTCATCAATTTTGTCATATGAGTCAATTTTAATTACTTAAACACAATAAACATTTCGTCTGTTCACTCTTATTCCAACTATAAATGTTATGCCTTCCTCTTATTCCAAGTACAAATAAATGTTATGCCTTCCTATTATCTACAACTAATTTAGTTGTTGCATCAGATCACTAGGCCTTGATTTTCCAAGTGGGTGTTTCTAGGTAAATAAATTTCTAGTGAGTTTCTGGGTAAATAAATTGTGCCAATCTATTGTTATTTAGACTTTAGGATTTATGATTTTTTAAAAAAATCGATAAAACATTATTTTGGCTGGAAACTTTAGGAATCTCAAAAGGTCAAACCCCAAGCGCAGTTATGTATTTTAATTTAAAATGTTTTTCTAATAATAATATTCAAGTCAGTTGACTATCAAGGAAATGTTATCTCAAGAAGCATAATCAAATTTATAATACTGTTACTCCACTTCACTGCATAACAGGTTACAGAATTATTTGCCCTGAGATACACTCACACTCCTCTGAATAACTTTTTAATACCAATCATTTCCTTTTATATAAATCTCTTTTTTCTTGATTTATTCTATCGTCATGGACTTATGCTTCTATGTCGAATTACTAACCCACGGATTAAGTCATTAAAAGATGAATCTGTCATTTCTAACAGTGAAAAAAATGTGACATTTGAATTAAAAAAAGAAGCAGGTCAAATACAGGCCAAGAAAAAGTCCCATAAAAATATTCTTCAGCTTTGCCTTAAGACATTCATCTGATAATAAAGTGAATAATTTCTCATTAAATCTAAGTCATTTACTATACTACTGTGTGTATGAAAATGACAGTAACTTGGCTACTAGTTTTACTGGAGAGTTCCTCTTCCTCTAATAAAAATATGAGTTATAATTATCAATAAAATAGTTATTGAGGTAATTTACATAGTTTATGTAAAGCAACCATCATTTTTGAGCTAATTTGTCCTTTTCTCATCAGACTGTATTATCTCATTTTTCTGTTTCTTACTTCATTTCTCTGCCTCAGCTTCCACTAGTCCCCTGAAATAAAACATGCCAGTTCCACCACAAATAAATTTAAAACAATATCTTTCCCATCACAACTTGTGATTTTAGAACTATTTTAAGAAGTCTCAACATAGATTGTATTTTAGTATTAACAGTTTTCTTATCAGTCAAATATATGAGACAATGCTAAATGAATAGATAATACATTTTATTCAAAATTATCCTTATTATAGATTTTATCCAAGAGCACAGACAGACTAATCATGAGTCTGTAGCCAGATTCCCTTCTATTTTATAACAAAATCTTCCTGAGACTGAAAATTAACATTAATCAGAATTAAACCTGAACATCCCTTCTCTCTCTTCATTCCCCTGCTCCTTGTCATTAACGTTTAGCTCACAAGTAATGCATTTCTTTCCAGTTGCATTCCCAGAACCTTGCAAAATTGATTGTGTTGCACCCTTTACAAAAAATCCTCTATTCTCTTCCCTGGTCGAACAACTTTCAGCAGTTGAGGAAGATAGTGATGCAAAAAATAACTCATAGGAGATGCTCCGTGCCGAGAAAGCCAAACACACAAAAACTTAATTTGTGGTACCTGGTATGTTCCTTGACCTGGAACTTTGAAACCCCTCACTTCCTTCACATTTTTGCTCTTCTGATAGATTTGAATTATTATCATGATTTATTATTATTATTATCATTTAAGTCCTTCAGATTTTGAACCCCCCTTACTTTCCTTCTGCCCTTTAGATGTTATAGCACTAACAGCATTTGTCGAGTTCACT
The DNA here is from genome assembly GCA_004024945.1 of Uropsilus gracilis. NCBI lineage: Eukaryota > Metazoa > Chordata > Mammalia > Eulipotyphla > Talpidae > Uropsilus > Uropsilus gracilis. Next base: position 16,616 of record PVHY01002086.1, on the reverse strand, counting down.
TTTACGGTGCTATCCCCACAACCTCCTTTGGTGGTCTTGCCGAATGAACTTGTCTGTGAAAAGACTTTCTCAGGAGACAAAGTCTGGCTTTTTGGGCAGCGAGTGAGAAACTTGATTTGGAAATTTACACTGTCTAATTGCAATACCTAATCTGAATCCTAGCTTCCTTTTCAAAATTACAAGGGCAAAGAAATGCTACCTAAATAAGCATTAAGAATACCAAATAAAGAAAACTAATCTAGTCTTCAAGTAATGTCAATAGATTCAGATGAAGAATTTAGTATTAGAGAAGATAAATGAGAAAATGTGTGATTAGAGAAAAAAATCCAGTTAAAGTAAAAATACTACAAAAACAGATATAAAGACATGGAAAAAATGAAAGTGAAAGAATGGTTAATTCTACAAAAAAGTTTGAACTTTCCTATTAATTTTTCAAGGTGAAGAAGATTTTTAAGTCTGCATTTCAGGCTGAGAGGTAACAATTTTGTTCATACTGTTTATTGAGGTCAGGGTTTACTGTAATCAATCATCTGAGGAAAAATGCATTAATTTTTCACGTATAAATGAACTGACTGAAATAAAGGACTTATAAAGCAGCCTAAAGATAAGAACAGGCTCATTTTAAAAGAAATGCAGGAAAAATCAAGTCTGATTGTAGGTTGTCACTTTGAACTGCTAAGTCTCATTAAGATTTCTCTAAAGGGACAGAGCCTGTTACTTTCAGGTTTTCTCTCTCTGGGGGAGCTTAAAAGACAGGTGACAGAAAATCAGATCAAACAATCAAAATGTCAGAGATGCCTGAATCTGCTGCTTTCATGCTGGGCACATAGTAGGCACTCCATAGGCATTTGAATGATGGATTGACCAAGACATATTAAGTTAAACAGTCAAAGAGCAAGGCTAGAATTATGAATAAGCTTAAGCAGAAAGACTTTTTATTACAAAGATCTTCTAAGGATTTTAACATTTTTGTGTTCTTTAAAAATCCAGTGCTTATTTATATCTTGTTTTGTATTCTTCACATGCAGTCTCTTATTTTATGATACTAAGAGACATAGCTTTTCAATCTCTACACATTTGGATCAATTCTACAAGAATTCATCAATTCTTTAAATACAATTCAACACTGGTGCAAATTTTTACTGCTATTTTAAACCATCTTCAAGATTTATGAAATTCAGTATCCTCCATGAATTCAAAAGCATTTCTACTGTGCGTGTATGTGTATGTTGATAAGAGAGCAGGAGAGTGAGAGATTACAAGAAACAGCAATTTTTTAATGACTGCATTTAGAAAATTATTGTAGGATAAATTTTTGTTTTTATTCCAGCAAATGATAGTAGTGTCACTCTTGGAAATTTTGTAAGGTTAATACTTTACTATATCTATGTGCTGACAAAGATAACAAGGCTCAGAGAACTCAGATTTACAGACTTAAATTTCAATATACCTCTTTTGTTCTTGTTCCATTGTCAGTGTTACTGTCAAGTTCATCCATGCAACAATTTATAAAGAATGCAAAAAATTTGGAACTTTACAATTTTAATAGTTTCTGTTAGAATCATTTTGTTTTTTGATCCCATTGAACACACAACAGTGAAATTCTATTTTTTTGCTAGGTGGCAGACTTGATATTCAGTCTTGGCTGTCTAAAATGAACAATAATATATGGTATCAGTAACTAAGAAAATCTTTTTAAATTCTGCACATATGAACAGAAGTTAAGTCCGAAAGTCTAGCGAGTGAATATGTGCAGGATAGGCTTCTAGTTGGGAGAGTCTGTGCCATTCAATATCAGCCATCACAATAGAGATAAAGAATTCTCTCTGTTCTGCCCTTATTCAAAATCATCAATTTTATTTGAGCCTTTGCAAAAATCTGACATGCCAAGGATCCATGCTATCAGCTTGATTCAATTAATAAAATACTGTCAATAAAATGTAATATTTTGTATAGCTAGAGAAGATGCAAATTGCTATAACTACATGAGTGAAAGTTTTTGGTTCTTTATTAAGTTGAAAATTAAAGTTCTTATCACTCAGTCATTTTGTAAATTGAAGATATTTCACAGGTATGTTATTTTACTATATGTTTATATACTATCAAAATTATTATATATGTACACACACTAAGAAACAAAAAAATATAGCTGTATTTTACATAATAATAAAAGCTTGGAATTATAAATATACATCAATCATATAATGAAATACTAATTTTTGATATGTACATACAATGGAATCCTTGCAGCAACAACAAAAAGTGCATTAAATGTAACATTTAACACCTAGTTAAATGGGTGGATAGATCAAGTAACAAAAGTGCACACCCATTATTCTTTCATTCAGAATAGAAAGAAGATTGAACCAAATGTTTTATTTTTATCAAAGGAGTAATAAGTGCACAATTTTTGAGGAAGAAAAAATGGATATAATGGATGCTAGCACTGTGAGTTTCCAAGGTATTTGAAAACATTTTGGCTTTTCCTATAAAGGACACTTATTTAACTATGGATATTTTAAACTTCTGTGTATATACTACATTTAAAAGTAAAAAGTCAACAAATAAAAGATGAGCAGTAAAAGGAATTTATATTCCTTTTACTGGATGAAAGAGCAGACCGATGACCTTGAGTGGAAGGAGTTTTATTTATTATACTTCATTTTTAAATAATTTATGTTTTCTTACACCCTTGTTAATTTTCGTACAGTAAATGGTTTCTCCAGGTATAGCCATAGTTCTCTCACCACATCACCTGTGATCCATTACCATAGTTCCTGGTGTTTTTCCTTCCTATTTTAACCATACCCCTACCCCCATCTTCTGCATTTATGTACTCCTTAGATCTATGGTCAGTTTGCAAGTTGTCTTTTTATTAACTTTTTAGTCTCTCTGTATTCCACATATCAGTGAAACCATTAATATTTATCTTTTCCTTCTAACTTATTTCATTTAGCAAACCCCCTTTCTGCCTCAGCATATTGCTGCTAATGGCATGAGTTTGTTGATTTATTTTTCGATCACTGAGTAGTATCCCATTGTGTATATAGAATCTTTTAATCCATTTGTCTGTTTTGAGATATCTACGTCATTTCCATTTCTTGGCTATTGTAAATAGTACTATAGGAAACATAGGCATGTGAGGTTTCCTTTTGAATTAGTGCTTTGGTGTTCTTTGGGTAGATTTCTAAGAGTTGAATCACTGGATCATGGGGTACATTGATTGTTATTATTGTGAAAGACCTCCTCACAGCTTTTCAAAGTGGTTGGATCAGATTACTTTCCCACCAACAGTGCAAAGAGGGTTCTTCCACACATTCTCACCAGAATTTGTTTATAGTTTTATTGTTGTTGTTTTTAAATATGGGTCATTCTTACTTGTATGAGGTGGTATCTCATTGTGCTTTTGATTTTCATTTATCTGATAACTAGTGATAGTAAACATTTTTTCATATGCATGTTGACCAGTTGTGTTTCTCCTTTGTCTTTTTAGCTCTTCTGCCCATTATCTGCCAGTTTTTTTAAATTGATCTATGCAACCTTTTTGTAGATCTTAGATATTAGTCCCTTATTCATTGCATGATATGTAAATATTCTCAACCAGTCAGTAGGATGTTTTCTTTTTTGTTACCATGTGCAGAGTTTTTCAGTTTGATGTAGTCTGAGCTGTGTGGATAGAACACTTGGATTCTCCCAGGTTTTGAATGGAAGGACTATGAAATATTTAGATGTCATTTAGATTGTTAATAAAACTAGAAGCAAATGAATTAATAAATGGTTACAAAAAGGAAGTGTTATGTATAAATTAGAAGATACTGAAATATGAGTGCATTTTTAAACAAATATGGAGGGTTAAATATATCACTCTGCATCTACTCTAATTTGGAATTCCATTATATTGACATCTGGCATAATTCCACAAAGATCAACAGAAATATAGAGGAGAAAGTTAAACATATTGTATGGTGAAGTCTATTGGTCTCTCTAGAAATAGAGAGATGAGTATGGTGAAGTACATATCTCTTGCTGTCTCTCTCCATGTATGTATCTATCTATAGACATTCAAAATTAATATAAAAATTTTGAAGATAAGATCTAAGAAACATCACAGGAAGAAAAAAATATCACAAAAGCAGTCAAGAAAAGAGATGTAAAATGTTAGGATCAATCCAGGAAGTCAAACAGTCACCTTTTGAAAAGTAGGGGTTGCAAAGATAAAGAATGCTTTTCCTTATGAAGGAAATTAACTGAGAAATTTTACTAAAATAGAAAACCTTAAAGGTACAGTTTGAAAGGGCTTACTGAATACCTAGAATTTAAAATGCCCTACACCCAAAATATATCATTACAAAATTTTAGAACACTGGAGATTAAACATGTATTCTTTCTTTTAAATTTTTGCTTGTGCAGCAGAATTTTATTGTCTCCCAGTTTTGATTGTGGATTTGGACCTGAATTTGGATTTTTATGAGGAATTTCTCATAGAAATCCAAAATCAAGATATAGATAGGGTTGCTTTTCTAAGGAATGTTAGGGAAAGATCAGTTCTAGGTCTCTCCCCTAACTCCTGTTATTCCTTTGATTGGGTCAGTGTAAGTTCAGTCTTCACATGTAATTCTTTCTGTATCCATATCTGATTCCAAAGCTCCTTTTTAATGATACCAAGCATTATATTAGAGCCATCCTCGTGACCTCATTTTACTTGAATACCTCTGTAAAACTCCATCTTCAAATAAGATCTCATTTGGGAATACTGTGGTTTAAGGCTTCCACATAAGAATTCTTAAGGTTCACAATTAAATCAATCCGCATCCAGAAATGAAATGATCTGAAGAAATAGAACAGAATTTCTACTAATCTGGGCATAAACGGGAATGAACAACTTGAAAAGTGAAGATTTCAGTTGCAAATTCATTACTACAACTTGTCTTCGGTGAGTCTTCTCTTTTTCAGCAATGGATTAAGCGTTGCTTCTGTGTGTTTACCTGCTTTCCAGATTGCTTGTGATTGTGTCCTAGACTCTTCTGACACATGTCTCTCCCTTGCTGGAATGTAAATTCTGTGAGAACAGGAACTCGTAATGTTTGATCTTCTATCAATTGTGCTTTGAACACAGTATTTCTCATTAAACACAGGTAGAATGTATGAAATTATTTTTTTAGCTTTCTAATAGACCCTGTGGTGCCAGTTTCTTATTGCAGCAGCAGTTAACATTTCTAGTTGCCAACTCTTGCTGCTCCAACCTTGAGAGCTTTCTCTGGTCCCTTGAGCAGAACATGTGGGAAACTGAGGGGAGCCTTTAGAAGGTACTGATGGGCCAATGGACAAACTCTTTGGGTCACTAAAGTTCAAAACATGCGTACATTGTCTTCCTGGCTGCCCCCAATCAGGTTCAATTCAGTTGCCCACAGTGGTAATTCAGTTGAATTTTCCTTTTATTTGCTTCCTTCTTTCTTGTCTTTGCTATTCCCCTTGCATCTAGTTCAATAAAGCAACGTGTTCAAAAAATAGACCAATGTATTCCATAAAATCCTCAAGAGAGGAGCCACAGGCTTTTCCCTGAGGATTATGTGTAATACTTCTTTTGAGTTCTTCCTTCTGATTCAACAGTAGCAGATGTACATTTGTCTAATTATAAATTGTGAACTTCCACTGAATGTGAGTGCTTTTAAAAATGGTAAATCAGTCACTTTGCATTTACTTTACTGTTAAATCCCATTATATTGACCTTTGGCATAAGTCTGCAAAGATCAATAGAAATATAGAGGGAAAAAAAACTTAAAAAAAATTGCATGGTGAAGTATTTGGGCCTACCTGAATAGATATTAATTAGATAAAATATCCCACAAGTTAGAAATTAGAAAATATTTTCATATTTAAAGAAAAACTGAAGCTCGAAGAGAAGGAAATAATTTTTCTGTTGTATTCAGATCTTTAAAAAAAAAATGGAGGTTGTTGGGAACAGACTGGCCAAAGTGACTCCATTTTGTGACCAGTGTTCTCTCCCTGTCCTCAGTGGAAAACACCTGCCACGGCTGACTAATCCGACAGCATCTTGTTGCTACCTCCCTTATTCCTGGTTGTTCCTGACAAAAGCATTGTCCAACTGATAGATGATGGACACCCGTATTTTCCTAATAGATGCTGGATGTCAGCATTATTGGAAACCTGTAGTTATGGAAACGTATCCCACCATTATGGCAACATGGGGATATGCCTTATAGTTATGGGAACTGCCCTGTACCTGCTTGCTTGCTTCACAATAGGGGGAGGTGGTGGTTTTACCCTATAAAAGGTTGTAATAGAGATTGCTCAGGGTTTCTCTTGCCAAGCTGGCTAGGAGACCTTGGTGCAACAGTAATAAACCTGCAGCTTTGAACTTCATCAAAGTCCTTGTGTCTTGTTGAGTGGCCCATGAGTCCAACAGAAGATTGCATTGTAACAGAATTTTCAGGGGGGAGCATTGAAAGACACATTGTCATGTGTCTTTACTTATTTAATTCTTAACATTATTCATAGAGAAGTCTAAAGGGCTCCGTATAAAAAGCCAGGATTCCAGTGGCTTTGGGTTTATAACAATGTCAGGGTTCAAAGAGGGAAAGGAGTTGAGAAATACTATGAAAATTCTGAAAGAAAATAATTGTCTACTTAAAATATAACATCTAGAGAAATTAAAATTAAGGCAGAAAGTGGATCAAAGTTACTTTCAAATACAGTGTCTTGAAAGTTTATCCTGTATACTCTTTCCTAAAGTGATGGAGGTTAACACTGCCATGAATAGGGAAGGAGAAAAAGAAGGAAACTGTCATCTAACAACTTGGAAAACTGAATACATTTCAGGCTAATAATAACAAAGGGAGATTTTAGGATTATACATCTAGGCTAGAGAAAAAGAATCTTGTAAGAAGCACAAAGTTTAAGAATTGCTGGAGGGTGAATGGATTTTGCCCTGGCAGTGAGCTGGATGAAAAGATAGCTATAGGTATAAGAAGAAACCTAGGAAAACTAATCACAAAGAGGAGATACAGAGTATCACACATGCTTTAACTTTGGCTAATAGTCACATAATCATCATTAATAATTTATGACAGAGTCCTTTGGCTAGCAGGAACTAAACCGTTCCTCAATCAGCAACCCAAACATTAGGTCAATGGTATCTTTTCCACGACTGAAACACAACTTACATTTCACTGGAATTTTGAATAACTTAGTTCATAGAAAGTCATTTCACTAGCTATTATTTTGTGCACATGATATAGCCAATTTATTTCATACCCTTTAAGATAATATGACTTTAACAAACAAAAATACATGGAAATTTAATAACAATATTGGCACCTCTGTTATTTCTGTAAAATTGTAGATTAATGATGTGTAAATAGATAAGAAAACAAATAAATTAAAATTAAATATTTTATTAATGAGTTATTTCCTTTTAAATTAATTGGTTAAAGTTAACAGGAATTACATGTTGCATTTGATGAATATAATTAAAAAACAACATTTAGAAGATCTATTTAAAGGAAAGCCTAGTATTTTCCCCTTTCGACTGTGTTTTGACATGTTGAAAACTATCTCTGTACTATCTCAAATAACTTAATAAAAACTCTTTGGCAATGAGGCTTATTAATTAATTTTAAGTTATATATTGAAATTGCTTAAGAAAATTCCTAATTATTAGCATCTAATTTGTGTATTGAGATCTCACTAATTAGTAATTATATTTAAACTACGCATGTGGAATATACACTGTGCACTTTGTATCTATTTGTCTATCAATGCATTTAACTTTTTATTTGATTTCAAATAATGTTTGCTTTGTAAACCTACTGAATTTTACAGTTTTGTATTTCTGAAATTTTATTTATTTCTCGTTGGTGACAGCAAATATCATTTCCACACTGTCATTTGTGCGTAATTAAAATGTATACAAAATTGGTTCCTTGGTCAATACAGTTTCTTAAATAGTAATAGACAGTAGAAACTATGTAAAACTACCAGGAAACTAGTGCATTTCTTTCATGTGGTAGAAATAGCTGACTGACAGAATTAACTTGCTAGGGACTTGAGGCAGTTTTTTTTGGACTGCAAAGATGTGGGAGGGATAAACTATATCATGGATGAAAAGAATTAATGACAACATTATCAGTGAATGCAAAGATATCCCCAAGCATCACTGGCATGGTAAATTATTAAATAAAAAATATATAGCACCTGCCATAGCAAAGGTAATGGTGCAGATCTTGTAAAAGAAGCAGCAGCCTTAGGTGGTGGTATTTATACAATCTGCACCTAGAGTGTTCAGTTTTTCCTTTAGAAATCATTGATTAGGTAGAAATACCTTGATTGAAGGAAAGGAGCCTTCAACCTTCATAATGAATAGGACTCACGTTGCAGCTCTCATGTTCTAAGTCCTCGGTTTATCTTTGTTTCTAGCAGTATGACTCTAAATCAAGATTAAAAAGCAACTCAACATGAGGTAAAATAAAAAGGAGGTCATTTAATCACCCTGTTAGCTTCAAATGATTATTGATTCTTGGAGGTGATGTCTAATTCTGCCAGAAAATCTATTTCAGTAATGATTACAGCCTCAGTTTTATCTGTGATACTGGAGGTTATTAAAATTGGCAGTCTCCAGGGAAGTATACAACTTTAGGCCATTAATATAATATTTCATATTTTTTATAAGAACAGAGTTTGCAACTCTACCCTTTAACCTACAATAGAGTCAGAGAAATCACTTAGAAGTATGTACTTTATCACAAGTTTAATTATTATACATACAGTCCTTTGGGAAATAGAAACACATGAAAATACATGATAGATAAATATCAAGTCAGTAGAGCATTCTGAACATCTCATTGTTTATTTTTTAACTTAATATACTAATCTTTATTTTTTAATATTTATCTTTATTTTTAATTGATTGTACATATATATCTGTATATATATATTTACATATATATATTACATCATTGTCTATACCGAGATTCTCCCATCACCTATCACCCATGAATGATCTCAGTCTTTTGTCCCCTCCCCTCCCCCATCTTCTCCCTCCTCCTCCCTTCTTACTCTATGTTTCATTCTATATTTTTGTCAGTTTTCTATTTTTCTTGTCCATTTGCTCATTTGTTTGTTGAATAGGTGTCATAAGAAACAATGACCTCATTGTTTCTCAAGTATCATCCCAACACTCAGATATTACTGGATTGCGTTTTGTTCATTCAAATTATATCAGCCATTCTTGAAATACCATTAGAGTCACAGCTTTGCCAATATAGGGAAAGGACATTTCCAAAGGTATCCCACACAAATAACTAAAGCTAAGATCATGTGTATTTAGGGTGTGTTAAGGGGATGTACAAACAAATCAGATATTTTCTTCTTGGGCTTAGCTCTGTATTTGTAGTTTACCGAAAGGAAGAATAAGTGAGGAAAGATCTATGCCACATGACCTATGAAGTTATGGCTCATTCTAAATTTGCTATTGAACTCTTATTCAGAGAGTTCAATAGAGACCGAGTAACTGGGTCATCAGCAGTGGAAATGGGGAAAGGAAGAGATACTTGAGAAAAAACTTTTATGAATCTGATAATTAGCATACATTGACCACAGACAAAAAATAGAACAATCCACAGTCACTATCATATTTATCATATCTACAAAACAGGCAGATTGAATGCTGAAATTATACATCTCATATGTAAGGGAAGTGATAATTGGTAGAGAAAAAAAGCTAAGTATTTTCAATATGAAACTGAATATTTTATTTATGAGGTTATTCTAATAGTCTTAAGACAGCTATTGCATGGAATTATAAAACAGTGAATATACACATGAATAACATCATAACAGCAAATGGGATCCTAAGGGACATGTGATAAAGTAGAAAAAAAGATAATATTTGTATTTTAGCTTTTTTTTTGAATTGTAACTTTAAACAAGGATATCAAATTGTATTTAAATCAGAGTTTAATCATATTAGGCATAGTAAATATGAGGCCATTTAATTATAATTATAGAAAAAACATACATATTTAAGATTAAAAAATTGAAAAGAAAGTTCTAAATTTATAGTGCCAAATAGACATGCCTTTACCATAATTGAAAAACTAGAAAACATTTATATGAAACTATTTATAAAGTATGTTAAATGTTGCTGTATTATTCATTTAATTTATATAAACCTAAGTCATGGATGTTATACTCTGTTCATGACAGACAGATAATAACAAAAATAAATAAGCATAATAGCATGCACATAGTATTCCATGCAGTGGACAATTTGAAAAGGGAAATATATGGACATACAAATGCTATGATTTTGGACAGTGATTAATGACAACAACACTGAGAGTGGGACCTGTGAGATGGAAATATTTTGTTTTCATGGTAATAACATAAACATTAAATTGCAGTCTAGATAGATCATATTTATCCAAATTATAAATAAATGAACTCTTGTTGGATGATAGACATAACTATACTGAAATACATTTTCAGCTATATTAAAATTCCAAATTAAAATTTTCATCTCCCATAATTACAGAAAAAGATATTCTAAAGTTTAACTGTCACTTTATGTTGTACACATATATATGTTGATATTTAAGCATATAATATATAAATATATTAGCAGAAGATTATTTTAAATGTCACTGTTTATTTTTAACACAATATGAAAGATTAGTAAAATGGGTAAAACCCTAGCAAAACTGACAAAGAAATGAAAAAAAAAAAGACAGAAAATATATCTATATAATGCTAATTTGAAAAGTTATAGAATGATCAATTCCTTAAAAACACAAACTACTACAACTTATACCATATGAAATAAATAATTAGTTCTACTCTATCAAGACAATTGAATCCATAATTTAAAAACTCTCAAAAAGAAGTCAATCCCATGTGATTTTACTGACAATTTCTACCAAACTTTAAATTATACTATTTCTACACAATCTCTCAAAATTTACAGAAAGTAACTCAAAGTGAAACACAAACATAATGATAAAATATAAAATTATCAGACCTCTCTAAAGAAACAGTTGCAAATCTTTGGGAACTGGGGCTAAATAGAACATACCTTAGATTTGCTATCAATGACATAAAATGAAAAAAATGATAAACATCAGAATTAAAGAAAATATTTTCTCTGTGAAAACTTCTATTAAAAAATTTGAAAATGTTAAAAACTATAGTCTCAGAGAGAAAGAGTTTTAAAATTACATATCTTTAAAAAAGGGTTGCATCTATTTACAGGACTTACCAAATATAGCTGTAAAGGAAAAAAAATCACCAAATTATAAAATGGAAAAAAATGAGATAAATGAACACTTCACCAAAGAGACTCTATAAATGGCAAATAGCCTATGAAGAAATGTTCACCACCCATAAGCATTCATAAGTGTGAATTTAAGCTACAATGGTATATTAATATCTACACAACCATTTAAATGGATGAAAATGGGTGCAGAAGAACACCTCCAAATGGTAGTAATAATGCGGAAAAACTGGATAACTTCTGCATTTTTGCATAAATGTAAAATACATTATACCATTTTTGAATAAAAGGAAGTGTTTCATAAAAGTGTGCATCTACAATAAGATTCAATAATTAATTCCTTGGCATATAGCCCTCAAAATGAAAAGTTATGTTGACACAATGAGTTGTAGATAAATAAGAACAGCAGTCTCACTTAATAAACCTGAAATGTGTTGGGAACAAGAGATGAAGGGTTATTTTGTATATCATGAAATATTAGTCTGAAAAGTACTACTCTGAAATAGTTCAAATTATTGATGTACAGAAGACCCTAGAAGAATAGGCAAGAGTTACTCAGAATAAAAAGATAATCCTGAAAGTTTACATACTACATGCTTATATTTGCGAACCTGTAATCAGATGCTGAAATAAGAAATAAAGAATGATTAGTGCCGTTCTAGGAGTTAAGGTGGGGATAGGTTTTGAGGGACATCACTATACAAGGGCAACATAAGAAGAGGAATCTGTTCATTTGTTCATTTTTAATGCATTAATTGCTAAAAGTAATTGATTGGATATAAAAGTCCAATTAAGGAATTGTTACAGAAGAAATATAATTATACTTTTTAAAATGTTATGAGAGCACCAATTCTCCTATATTCTCCATAATATTGATATACAAAATGAGTTGAAAATATGCCATGATTGCAGAAACATTTTCTGAGTAGCACTTAAGATGGTTATAAGGACATCATTTTAGAATCCTTACTTGCACATTATGTCTCCTAAATTTTAACACACCATTGCAGGGTCTTTGCAGAGGACAAATGCTGGGCCAACTTGGAATCAGTCCCCAAATCATATATTGATACAGCAGAAAAGTAAGAAAACCTTTTTGGCTCAGGGTACTTATACACACCCAAATGAAAGATCAGTGTTTGATCATTAAGTCATGCTTAACTACAGGTGAACACGGGAAACAAAGTTTCAAAATGAAAACAAGGAAAATAAATTGACCATCAGTATCTCAGGCTTCACATCAGGAAGATACAAATATCACAGAATCAGTCCAGCACAGTCATTGAACAAAAAAAGCAAATGAACAAGAAGAGGAATAACAAGCCTGAGGTATGAGGAGCAAAAGCCAGAGTTACTGTGATATATTGTATAAAATGTTCACTTTTCAGCACAAGATCATGTGGCTTGCAAAGAAAAGGGAGAGTGTGATTATAAGCAGAAAGGAGCAGGCAATTGAAATGCCTTTGAGGAGATCAGATGTTAACCTTATCAGTAAATATGACATATTTATTATGCATGGTTATAGAACAAAGGAAAGCAATCAAAACATTAAAGGAAAGAGTCTTCAAATAGACAATATCAATCAATAGATGAAAAATATCAAATGCACACATAAATGAAAATTCTGGATTTGAAAAGTACACTAAATGAAATAAAAATTTGACCCCAGAGGCTCAACATGAGATGTGAGCTGGGAGAGGAAATAATCATTCACCTTGAAGATAGATCAATGGATTATATGCAATTTGAAAAAGAGGGAATGGAGAACATTGAACAGTGCCTAAGAGAAACATGGAGAACCACTGAATTCATCAATACTACCTAATAGCTAGCACTAGAGCAAGAGAGGGAAAGAAAATATATAAAGAAAAAATGACTAAAAGTTTCCCAAATTTGCTGAAAAACACCTAAACTATACATTCAAAAAGTTGAAAGTACCCAAATACAAATAGAAAAAAAAAAAAAACTTCTATATGTAGACACAGCATAATTTAATTGTTGAAACCAAAGAAAATCAATCACCTTAAAGAAAGAGGTGTGTGTGTGTGTGTGTGTGTGTATGTGTGTGTGAGAGAGAGAAGCCACAATAATATTAAAATCGTTTTATTAGCAAAACAGGATTCTGAAGGCAATAAATGAGACTGGAAGTGTTTAAAACAACTATATCCAGGAATTTTCTATGCAACAATCTTTCAAAATGAAGAGTAAATAAGGAAATTTCTAGATAAACATAATGAGAAATGTTTTGTTAAGTAAGGACAACTGTCTTACAAGAACTAAAGTAATTTCTTTAGGCTGAAAGACATTAAGTCCAAACTAATTCTAATACATATGAACAGAAAAGCGTGTAAAATCAGTAACTATGTGGATAATTATATAGCAGGTGATATACTACCATATTCTCCTTTCTCTTCTTGTGCAAATATCAATAACCCAATGTTAATGTTAATCAACAAAACAAATAAGACAAACAAAATAAACAAACATTGACATTAACAATAAACAAACTAACAAAACAAGACAAACAAAACACTGTATGTCTACACAACAGAATAGTTTTCAGATGAGATCGGGTGCATTCAGGTTGGTATGGCTGTAGACAAACAACAGAATAGTTTTCAAAAGTCAAAAGAAACAAATTACCAACATATACCGCAATTTGGAAGGACCTCTAATATGTTGCTAAATGAAAAATGTCAGATGTGAAAGAGCAAAAATAATATGACTGCATTTATAGGAAATAGATGTAATAGACAAAAATGTAGAAACATTAAAGTAGACGATGCTTTTGCAGGACTAATAGGAAGAGTTAGGGAATGCCTTCTAATGAACAAAACTCTAATCTGGGGTGCTAGCAGTATTTGAAAATTAGACAATATTGATGGCTCCCTATCTCCATAACTATATTAAAAAGTATTGAATTTCGAAAGCTGACTACTGAAAATGAATGACTTTTAGTGTATGGTTATTATATAACAATCATTATCCAAAATATTTCAAATTTAAAATGCAATTTAAAAATCTAAAGAGGAAGTGATCAAAGTATTAATGTATATAAATACTTATGGAAGATTAAATTAGGCACTGTGAATCCATCTTCAGATTTGCAATCTACTTTTCCTCTTTATAAATTTCATCTTTATAATCTCATCAACATTTCAGCATGACATGACTAAGTTAATTTCTGTTGGATTATTTGGTTTTTAATTTATGACATTTGTTTCCAAAAGTGTATCCTTTGACTTTGCCAGTTTACATTCTTAATCACTGAGGAAATCGATATTATTCATTTAATAATATTCTCTGCTCTGTTGTCCTTTCTCATTTAAATTTTGTATGCCCTGTGTACTTGTTCTAAATGTATAATGTTTGATCTTAGATGCACAATCATTGTGCTTTTGTATTATTTTTATTTGCATTTCTTTTCAAATATCAATAATATCCTGCTTAAATTTTCTAACATTATTTAAAACTAAAATACTTTCTTATGTTTTTTTATTGTGAGTGCACAAATCAGACATCTAAACTTACTTCTGTTTTGTGTATTATTTTCTATTTTTTTTTTCAGAGCAAGCTTCTTTTGGTTTTGTTTTTTGGGTTCTCTTTCTCTCTGATACTTTTAATTACATATCATGAATAATGTACATTCAAATTTAAGAGAATGACACAAAATACATGATGGGGTATGATGTATTTATGTGTTCATCTTGTCTAATGGTGAATTTGGTAAGTTTATTGCCTGTGTAACTGATTATTATGCTGGAAATTCTAAGCTGTTAGAATGTGGTAGTCATATCTCTGCAATCATAGAATCGATTTGATGTTAAAAGGGCTATTTGACTGAAATTTCTTGTTTTGAAGGTGATGAGGCTTCTCTCCACATTCCAAGACATTTAGTTATCTTGTCAACAATACAAGATTTTTCGAGAAAGTAGAATTATTCAGCATATACCTTTTATCTTTGATCTGTTATCTTACATACCTGTTTTGAGGATCATGCATAGTATAGCCTATATGAATAGCTTACTTTTTTAAATTGCTATTTCAGTAGTACACACTAAATTATTCATTACAGCTAAACCACCATTTGGCTATTCCTTTATCTGTTGATCATCACTTGATTTTTTTTTTCAGTCTTAATATATAAAAGAAATTTGCTGTGAACATCATTTAGAAGTCTTTTTATGAACATACACTGTCTTTACATGTAGGTAAATACCTCCCAGTGGAGTGGCTGGATCATGCATTAAGTTTATGTTTTGCAAAGTGGTTGCATCAATTTACAATTTCATTGCAATTTATAAGAGTTTCAGTTCCATTACATTCATCTCAACATTTTGTATAGTCAGTCTTTGATTTTGTATAGTCAGTCTTTGAAAGTTTGCCTTTCCAAAGGCATGCCACTTTATTTCATTGTTTTTGTAATTTGTACTTCCCTACTGGCTAACAATGTTTAACTTCTTTTCATATGAATACCATCTGTATGCCTCCATTGGGAAAGAGTTTCATATATTTTGTTCATTCTTTAAACATGATTGATTGTTTCCTATTATTGAGTTTTGAGAATTCTTTATAGATTCTGAATTGAAGTCATTTACCATATATATAATTCACAAATATTTCCTCTTTGCATTCTACTGTTTTTTTTTTTGATGGATTTTATTTTGATGAATTCCACTTTATGAACTTCTTAATGATGTTTGTTTTTTTAGTGCTTTATCTAAGAAATTTCGATTCTTTATTAAAACTTGATTCTCTGACTACATTTTATTGAAAAATATGAAGAGTTTAGGATTTTATCCTATTTATGAGCTAACAAGTAAGTCAGTCATCTTACATGTGCTGGCAGATGAGAGACCCCTGTATCTGAGACAAAAACTCATGACAGCAGCAGATGAAAGAGCTTCAAACCCTATATATTCAGTTTCTAAATATGCAATGTAGAATGAGTTCAGTGGGGCACTGGACAGACACTGGCTTTCTGCAGTTCAGATAACTCAAGCTATCTGCTCTAATTTTTAAAGAAGTTTCTATTTGTATTATTCCTCTCTTCTCTATGACCTGGAACATTTCTCAACGAAAGAAAAGGAGGTAATCCATTGGATCCAATTTAATTTGCTTCCTGCATCTTAGAAATCAATATTTTTCTTGTCAAAAATTCAGTTTTTTTAAACTATGTATTTTACTGAATTTTCACTGTTTGGGGTATTTAATTTTCTTTTTCCTTTTCTTTCCTTCTTTCTTTTTTTTTTTTTTTTTTTTTTTTTTTTTTTTTTTTTTTTTTTTTTTTTTTTTTTTTTTTTTTTTTTTTTTTTTTTTTTTTTTTTTT
>PVHY01002085.1:0-135956 GCA_004024945.1 Uropsilus gracilis | reverse complement strand
TTATCCTTCCAATCCATGAGCAGGGAATGTCTTTCCATTTCTTTATGTCTTCTTCTATCTCTTTTAGTAGTTTTCTAAAGTTTTCTTTGTAGAGTTCTTTCACGTTTTTTGTTAGGTTTATTCCCAGGTATTTTATTTTTTTTGGTGCAATGGTAAATGGGATGCTTTTTCGTATTTCTTCTTCTTCTTTTTGACTTTTGGTGTATAGGAAAGCTTCCGACTTCTGTGTGTTGATCTTGTATCCAGCTACCTTACTGAACTGGTTTATTATTTCAAGCAATCTTTCTGTGGATTTTTTGGGGTCATCTATGTATAGAATCATGTCATCTGCATATAATGATTAGCTTCAGTTCCTCTTTACCTATTTGTATCCCTTTTATGTCTTTCTCTTGCCTTATTGCCCTAGCTAGAACTTCCAGTACAATGTTAAAGAGTCATGGGGAGAGTGGGCATCCTTGCCTGGTTCCGGATCTCAACTGGAATGCTTTTAGTTTTTCCCCATTTAGGATAATGTTTGCCGTAGGTTTGTCATAGATGGCTTTTATTATGTTGAGGTATGTTCCTTTAATCCCTAATTTTTTAAGGGCTTTTATCATAAATGGATGTTGGACTTTGTCGAATGCTTTCTCTGCATCTATTGATATTATCATGTGATTTTTGCTTTTCTCTTTGTTGATGTGATATATTATGTTAATTGATTTCCGGATGTTGAACCATCCTTGTGCCCCTGGGATAAATCCCACTTGATCATGGTGGATAATGTTTTTTATGTATCATTGGATTCGGTTTGCCAGGATTTTGTTTAAATTTTTTGCATCTGTGTTCATTAAGGAAATTGGCCTGTAATTTTCTTTCTTGGAGCTGTCCTTATTTGGTTTTGGTATGAGTGTTGTGATGTTTGCTTCATAGAATGTGTTCGGCAGTTTTCCTTCTTTTTCTATTTTTTGGAATAGTTTTAGTAGCGCAGGCATTAGATCATCTATGATGTGAAGTTTTTAACAAATTAAAAATATCCAAAGTGTGTCCTAGGGTGGCTTCAGAAGCAGAAGCTGCACCTCGCACTGGCATGTCCCTCCCTACCTCTGAGAGATCTCTGTTCTCCCCTCTGCCATAAGTGCCCTTCCTGTCACTGTAGCCAATCTCAGTCCACGCTGACCAGCCTGGGCCTCGTGATCGCTGCAGTCTCTGAATCAGCTGCTTCCTAATTGGACTGGCAAGGACCACACCTCCTCGCACCTGAGCCAATCACAATGGACAGGAGGGATGGGAGGTGCTGATTGGTTTACATCAACCAATCAGTGCTGAATTCAACCCCACGTGGACCATGCGGACGACTTCCCCAGCCAGCCCAGGGATCAGTGCATTTTTTTTTTTCTGTGAAGGGTCAGTTAATAAACATTTTAGGTTTTGTCTGGGACCTGCTTCCCATCGCAACCATAATTTTCATTGTAGTGTGAAAGCAGCTGTAGCCTTTAACAAATAAGCATCTTTTTCTCCCAATACTATTCTACAGAGACTGAAACTTGAATTTCATATAACTTTAATGCATCATGAAATATGCTGGCTTTGATTTTTTTTGTCGTTAAAAAAGGTAAAACCATCTTAGCTTATCCATATCGGGTACACTTTGGTTCCTGGCCATAGATGGCAGATCTCGGCTCAAGATAATTTCTCCCAATGCTTCTTACCTCATTGATTATTTTTATTTATTATCCCATCCGTGTCACCTTTGTTCCTCCTTTCTGTGCTGTCTATAACGAGTTGACCCTCAGCTAATGTGGGAGGTATTTGTCTCTGCCTTCTAATTAGTCCTTTGGAAGGTCATGCCATTCTTTTCCTTTCATCTTGTGCACTAATTTGTCATAATACCTCGGTTGCCATAGAACAGCTGGGAAATCCAGGACAGTATACTGCAACACATTAAAGGTAATGACTCCTCTCCTCCGCCATTATTGTAAATTAAAGGCATGCCATCAAACCTGCAGATACGATTTATGGAGTTCGCTTAAAGTCCTGTGATATTGCTAAGCAATTGCTCGCCTATATTTTCTTCACCTTTAGAGAGGTGCTTTCTTTCTTGCTTACGTATGTAGCGGATTAGAACTCTCTTCAGAGCGGTATATTTCTTGGAGGCTTGACTTTCCAGTCATTGGTCAGAGGATTGAAATTCATAAAGAATTGAATAAGTATTCAAAATATGGGCTTAAAGATCTTCAGGGTCAGAGGGTGACCTTATGGCGAGAGACAGGGAAATAGAGCTGAACAATAAGGCACAGAGGTGAGATGAAACCAAGGAAGCTTTTAAATTCCTTCAAAGAGATAGTTTGGCTTGATCTCCTGAGGAAGATGAAAAGCAAACAAGCTTCGGAGCAAGTGAAACGCATTGGCATCGCTTGGAACCGGAGGAGGGCAACGATGCGTTGTAAAGCTGAAGTGGACAACGGCAGAATGATTGGGTCGAATGTGTCTTGGCGGTCTGAGTGTTGTGCAAACACCTCTCGCACATAGGAGGACTTTGTCTTTTTTGTTTGTTTGAGACGAGGTCTCGCTATTTATGCCTGAGGAACCGCAGGCTCACGTTGCCCGGGGTACCACAGACTCAAGCAATCCCCAGCCTCAGCTTCCCAGGTAGCTGGGACTTCAGGCGCACGCCACCATGCCCAGCTATTTTTTTGAGACTAGGCCTCACTACGTGCCCCTGGCAAGACTTGAACCACAATCCCTGGCCCCACCATGGCTTCCTAGGCTGCCGCTTACAGGCATGCACCACCATGCCCGGCCAGGAGGACTTTTGTCTTATGCACTCACTTTTTGCTTATGACCTACCTACTTCTGAGAAAGAACAAATTCAAGTCTCAGCCTGCCTGTGGGGCTCTTCTGGGGGGTACAAAAGGCCCCCACTTTGCGTAAGTGCTCTCCAGCTAGAGACCAATTTGTGCTCACTCCCAAGCCCTGCTGGGTTCCTTGACCAACCTCCAACCCCCCAGCTCTTTGCAGTGACCTGCAAGGTGGCTCATGGTGGCAGAACTCCTGGCTGCCTGTGCCTTGCTTGTGTCCTTGGTGCAGTTTCCAGATGTGGCTAAAGGGCCACTTCAGGTTGGGGGTTGAGAGGCCAGGGGGGCGTTCAACTGCCCTGACTCCCAATTGTGTATTAAATAAGAGTCCTCAAGCATAGCTCTTCCCCAAGCTAAATTGTCATCACACTGATGGATACAAATGATAAACTCTGGGATCTCCTAATCATACTGCTTTAATAGGAAGATTTCCAGTTGCCTCGTCTACAGAATTTTAGGCTCTTTTGAGCCACGATTATGAGATGCAGCAAGATTGAGGAGGGAAGGTTCGTCTCGTTCCTTCTTGGGGAGCTCCCATGATGCTTTTGCTATGTGCCTGTTTGCTCACGGGTCTTTATTATTGCTTTTATTATTTTCCCCCTTTCTTTTGCTTCTACAATGGAGAACCCCCTGGTAACAGACTGTCCGCTGGCATAGATTTGGATTTTAAATGTGTCTTCTAACTGCAGTCCTTTCTTCTACTGCCTGTGTCATTTATATGTTATCATCTGTGAATGACCAGCCCATCTGCTGATTTACATCGAGGATGTGGAAGTCTCAGGATTACCTGTAGGATGAAGGTGAACAGGTGCTAAGCAAGGGACTCTTCAGGTCTCTCCCATACAAACACCCCTGTGGCTCAGAGCAAGACCCTGATGGGCTGGCAGAGGAAGGGAAACAATAAAGATTAGAGCAGAAATTAATGAAATGGGGGGATCAGTAGAGAAGATCAGTAAAGCTAAGAATTGGATTTTTGAATGGAAGGACAGAATGTGAGGATTCAGATAAATACAATTATAAATGAAAATTAGGACATTGTAGTTGATGCCACAGAAGGATCATACGAGACTACTAGCAACAGTTTTTATGCTAGCAATTTGAATGACCTAGGTTATATGGATGGTTTCCTGGAAATATAGGGCCACCAAGACAATTGTGAAAAGATAGAAAATCTTAACAGAACTATCACTAGTAAGATACTTAAGGAATAATCAAAATCCTCCCAAAAGAAAATTCTAGCACTGAGTGACTTCATGGGTGAATTCTACCAAACATATAAAGAAGACTGGGTGCCAGTTGTTCTCTAAATCTTCCAGTAAGTTGAAGAAGAGGGAACACTTCCAGGCTCATCTTGTAAGGCCAACATTACCCCCTATCAAAGTCAGTTAAGGACGCTACAAAAACAGAAAGCTAGAAACATACCTAGAGATATCTCAACTGAACATTTTAACAAAATACTAGCAAATCTAATTTAAAGGAACATAAAGTATCTATCAACAGATGAAAGAATAAAAATATGGTAGACGGACAGACGGGATGAACAGATGATGGCTAGATGCATAGATAGAACAAAACTGGAGTATCATTCAGACATAATGAAGTGGGAAATCATGCCATTTGCAACATCATGAATAAAGCTGACGGACAGGATTCTAAGTGCAGTGAGTAGTCAGACAGTGGAAGATGAGCTCCGTGTGATCTTACTTCCATGCAGAATATTTTAAAAACAAAGTTCATACCAACAGAGCAGACAACAGCAATGCCGGGGCTGGAGTGGAGAAATATCACGATGTGAGTGTGAAGGTACAAGCCTTCACTTAGAAGATGAATAGATTAAGGGATCTAACATCTGGCATGGTGGTTCTAGTTTACACTCTATTGTATACCTGGAATTTGCTTTAAGAGTACATCTGAAGTGTTGTGACCACAAAATAAAAAAATGGAAATGAGGTGAGGTGAGGGTTGTGTTGAGTGCGCTGTCGTGATCATTCCACAATGTGTATATTTATGAAATTGCATTGTGCACATAAAGGGAAAAGACAAATGTGTATATCTATGTGACCCTCCAGTAAGGACTGACCTGGTGCAGTAGGTCACTCTGGAATGTAAATGACAAAAGCCCCTGTCTCATCGCAGGGGTGTTTGTATTTTCTTATATTTTTTATTGATCATTTTGTCATTTACATATTCATGCATAGAAGTATACATACATGTATGTGTATATATATATTGCATTATTGCATTCCCCGGGATTCTCCCTCCACCCCATCACCCTCAAGCCCTCCTCCCGACCTTTCTGTGCTCCTTCCTTCCCCTATTTCTCCCTCCCCCGACCCCTTCCCTAGCAGCCTGCCCCAGCTCCTCTGTCAGCTTATTTTGGGATTTGCCTGACCTTTTGTTTGTTATTCCTATATCTTGTCTCAAATCCAAATCAGAACCACACTGACATACCATCTTACACCAGTAAGGATGGATTGTATCCAAAAAAAAAAAAGGGCAACAACAAGTGCTGGTGTGGGTGTGGAGAGAAAGGGACATTCTTATGCTGCTGGTGGGAGTGCGAACTGGTCCAGCCACTATGGAAGGCTGTGTGGAGGACCCTCAAACTTCCGAACATGGAACTACCATTCGATCCAGCAATCCCACTGCTGCATCTACCCAAAGGATACAAAAATACTCATTCGAAAGGACACCTGTACTCAGATGTTTACCACAGCACTATTGACAACTGTCAGGATATGGAAACACCACAAATGCCCCCAAACTGGCGAATGGTTTAAAAAGATGTTTGTATTTTTTTGAAGATACAGTGCCTTTCACCTGGTAACGCCATCGAATGGGTTCATAACTCATTGCAAAAATGGTCCATCACCTCACTTCTGCCCACTTCCTATGTTCTGATGTATATGCACCTCTACCTCTGCTTGTCCACTGTAGGCCCACCACGGTGAAAGAGAAGACCCCCTTTTGCCAGAGCCATGGTTCCTAGAGCTCCAGATCCCAGACCTGTTACCTCCTTTGAAACCTCATTTTCCTCACCTTTGCTCTTACCAACCCACTTTAGACCTATAGCTCATGGTTTTCCTTTGCCCTCTCCCTCCACCTGCCCTTCTGAGCTCACCAGAGCCTCGCCTTGCACAGCTCCAAGCAGACCTCCAAGAGTGCCATGGTGACCAAGGATGTCCTAGAGGTGTAGGTTTCAACCTTACACCACTGATATACCGGGAACACTTGCGCAAGAATGCCTAGGATACGATGTCATCTTAGAAAGTTGAAAAGTAGGTGCCATGTCCACTGACTGTGATAGGCACCTGTAACGGATATCTTAGGACAGTCAGAGAAAATGAAGAAATAGCCAGCTCAAACTTTAGTTTACTTTTAGAAAGTTAGTGAATGGAGTGGGTTTCTAGGTCATGTTTCTGCATTTTCAATTCTGCACTTGGGTGATGAGTGTTTAGATCCATACTATTATTACCTCAGAGCACTTTTATCACTCTCGGAATAATCTTGTGCCTCTTGTACCCATTCCCTTTACTTGTCTTCACCCCCAGGTACCCACTCATCTCTCTTGCCCTCTTGCTAGTTCTGGACATATCCTGTCCATGGAACTATAAACTTGACCGTTTCGTGACTGGCTTTGTTCACTTGCTATGACATAGATTCATACTGCTTGCCTTTTCATACTGCTTGCCTATAGCTGAATACCTTTCCATTATCACATCTGGCTGTTCCTCAAATGACAAACACTTGTATTGCTCCTGTTGCATGGATATTTCTGTGTAAATAAGTCTTCGTAAACGCATCACTGTCAACTTGCAATTTCATTTCTCCTGAGTGAATCCCCAGGTCCGATGTGGTTGGGTCCTATGGTAACTGTGTCTAACTTGGAAAGAGACCGCCAACTGTTTTCTGTCTCACATCCCCATCACATCCTCATTCCTACATGGACATCCAAGGGTTCCATTTTCTCCACCTCCTCACCAACACTGGCAATGATCTGTCACTGGATTCTCTTCCTCCGAGTAGGTGTTAAGGTGCATGTCTCATCCTGGCTTTGATTTGCACGTTCATGACGGCTAATAATATGCAGCGCCGGCCTCTCCTTTCTGTTTACTGACCTCTGTGTCTCCTCTGGGTCGCTTGCTCATGGTGAAACTGGGTTGCGTGGCATCTTATTAATAAGCTGTAAGCGCTCCTTATGGATTCTGAATGAAACATCTCTTTGTTTCCCAAAATACTTTCGACTCAGTCTGAGAGTGCGACGAGGGAGGCAATTCAAAGCTCCGGGGCCTTGGAAGGACATCCCGGAGGAGTGGTGCTAATACATGGCCACCAGCACCAGGTAGCCATCTGCAGGCGCCCTGGCAAGGCACTCCCTGGTGTGACCGATTCAGGCAAGGATCCTTCGTGTCATTCTCCCGGCAGCGAGAGCCGCGGCTGACATCAGTCGTCATCCGCCCTGGATTTTCATTCTAAGGCCCTTCAGCCCTCGCGTTTGCTCCCAGAATCTGGAGCAACCGGGTGAGTGACAGCAGCCTCTAATGAGTTCCTTTCGGGGTGCCTTCCTGCACGGAGACCCCCAGAGGCCAATGGCATTGTTAGCAGCAGAGCTGAGGAGGGCAGAGAAACCGCTGATTCCAGAGACTTCCATTCCTAAAGGCCCTGAGAGGAATCCCAGTGTCGGTTCTCATCACGCATCTCCCCTCCCAGGTTCTGTGCCCTGGTTTCCCTAGTGCCAACCTTCATAACATCTTCTCGAAATCTTCCTCTTGCCCAAGCAGCGTGCGCGGTAGTCACGGGGCAGCCAAAGTGCCTTTCACCACCTCTGGGAATTATAGCTCATGCAGCAGCTGTGTTTCCAAGGGACGCGCTGATGGGTGACAGCAGAAAGGCTTCAGAGTTCCAGACGTTAGCGTATGAGAAACAGCCTGACTTGCCACGAAGCCAGAGATTGCTTATGCCATAAAATAATATTGTCGTCTTGTTCCTCCACATACATGTCATCAGGAGCAATTACAGGTGGTGCTAGTGAAATTCTTCCTCTTCCACAAGGCATCAGGGTGTAAATGCTGCCCCTATGCGTGCCAGCAGTGCCAGTCCTGGAATGAGAAGTCAGAAAATGAGGTCTGGCGTCCTTTGCTGCACCCTGTCAGCTGCACGGCCTCCTGTGGAACCAAGATCATCTATTGAGAAGCTGGTGGGGGGGGTGGCATCGTGCAAGCCCTGAAGAAAATAATGGCCTTCGGCGATCATTTCATCTTTGAAATTGTAAGCTCATAATCAGTGCATTTCTGGAGGGAGACATTTTAGTGGAGTCGCTGCAATGGTCCCATGTACCTCTTGGTGCTTAATTAAGGCCGTTACTGACTTTTCGCTTGCTGGCAAACAACATGCTCGTGGCATCTTTCTGGCTGAGTCCTCACTTTGAGAAGTCACTAGAGGTGTTCCACTTACTGTCTTTAGCCTAATTTCTTCCTCGCTTCATTTTTGTTTATTTTATCGGCGCTGCCTCTGTTACTGCCAATGATCCGTGCTGTCTGTCCGTTGGGCCAAGAGCTTGCAGTATTTGCTGGCCTTGACCCAGTATCAGAGATCTGGCCTCAGGGGTTTTCTTTACTTCTTTCTTTGAGAAGCACCAGCAAATCACCAGGTCCTTTGAATCAGGGAGGGCTTGTTTTGTTTGTTTGTTTCTTGTGATTCCTGGTTGGCTGATTTATTTTGCTCTGCATTTGGGGACACTCTTCCACTCAAGAAAAATATAACCTCCCGTGTTAACGATCTTCTGTATGATCATCGCACGTAGACTGGAGGCTAATTTGTGTTCACTCGGTAGACCTGGTACAGCTCTACAAATAGCACTTCCTGGTTATCTGAAATACACAGTACAGTGCAGGTACTGTATTCATTTCTTCTACTGAATAAAGCTACCTTCCAGTGCAGGAATTTCCCTCAAGTGTTCAATGAGACGTCTCCAATGTTTAGTCCAAAAAAATTTTAAAGTGTAAGAAATCTTTTTGGCTTATTGAGGGAAATTGAAATAATTTTCACCTCCTTGTATCTTCAGGTATTTTAAAATCTTTCCATTGTCATCCATCAGCTTGTCAGTGACAGGAATGTACTGGGTAAATGGCATCTGCCAAATGATGGTAAGGACCTTGGGAAATAGTCAAAATATACAAGATGTGGCCCTGGCTTTGAGGAGCTTCAGTTTATTCATCTGTTCATTCAGTCAACTCATGTTTACTAAATATCAAGTATCTGACAGGCGTATAATTTTGTTGAGACAAAAATGAGCATAGAAAATGGATCTAATGTCTCTGCAGTAGAAAAGCAGAGCTTCGGCCTCCCAGAGGCAGTAGCTGGCTGAGCTTCTCCTAGAGCGTTATGGGATATGTTGGAGAAGTCAGTCTTCTGGTGGCTTCCTTCACTTCTGCTGTGATTGCAAAGTTTCCATGGCCTGCTCCAGGCTGAGCTGGGCTCCTTGAATTAGAAACATTGGTTAGGGTAAGAAGAAAGACAGCCAAGTTGCTAAGTGAAACAGTCCTCTTTGAAGCGGTCCCCTTGTAGAAAAACCCAGCATTTACTTCACGTCTGTGATTAAATCTCACCTTAAAGATACCCGTTTCTACTCATGTTTAACCCATTACCCAACATCATCCACAACTCTTCTTGAAGCATTTTGATTTATCAGCTCACCTAGAGTGGCCTGTCATTTTATCGGTTATCTAATGGTGCATAACAAATGACTCCCTAACCTAGTGGCTTCAAACACACATCTGTTCTCTCCCAGTTTCTGTGGGTCATGAATACAGGCATAACCGAGGTGGATCCTCTCCTGAGTCTTTCAGAAGGCCACTTTGAACGGGTAGGCTTGGAGCTAGAGGTCCCCTTTGAAAGCTAGACTGGAAACCTCTGTTTCCACTTCTGAGGTCATCCAATAGCACCTGGCAGGATTCAGTTTCTCCAGGCTTGTTGGACTGAGGGTCTTAGTTCTTTATCGACTGTTGGCCTGAGGTTGACCTCAGTTCCCTGCCTTCTAGGCCTCCCCAACAGAGCAGCCCGGGTCATTGAAACACGCAACCCAAAAAGTTCAGAAGAGACTTTGCTAGCAAGATGGAGATCATAACTTTTACAACCTAATCATGAAAATGAGATTTCCTCAGTAGTTCCACAATATTTAGAAGCAAGTTGCTTAAAAGGAGATTATACAAGGAAGCGAATACCAGGAGGCAGGTTCCATTGGAGCCACCTCAGCACGCATAGTCACTTTACTCAGGTAGCAAGCTTTTATTAATTGTCCAGCTTATCATCACTGGAGTCTGCGACAAGCGGCCTTTATCTTTAAGGTGCTCGTAGCTGTCTTGGGAACATGACACATCAACCTCTGACTCAAAAAATGGAAACTCTAGTTGACTCAGATTCAAATCCCCATGACAACTTGAAAAAAAAGGGTTCCTGTGTTCCTGATGGGTCCCGCAATGGAAATGCCATTTTCTCTCACCATTAAGAACAAACATCATGCCATTTCTTCTATGGAACTTTTCTCCAGCACTCATGTTTTTCCCCAACCAAGTTCTCAAAAAAAAAATAACATTTGTGATGGTTCTTAAGAAACAAAGGAAATAGGAGAGTGATTTTCCAAGCCTGAAGTCTAACGAAAGGCACAAAGATGCATTGCAGTGTGACCCACCCCAGGAGCTGGGGGACTACAGTATGCCTGGAATGCTGGTGACGATGGTCAGGGAGAGGGAATTGTTCAGGCAGGACACAAGTCCACAAAGGTGAATTGGAGTCACGTTACGAACAAGAGCTTGCGTGCTATGCCAATGAGGATGGACTTTACCATGTAGTAGAAGGTCACAGAAACCCTCAAGTTAGTAAGGTAATATAGTGAAAACATGCTTGGAGCAGGAAGAAATTTTGCTGGGTATGCTTGATAGGAAGCTAAGATAATATTCCAAGGAGAGTTGATAAATAATCTAAAATAAGATATAGGGGGAGGGGGAAGGTCATGGAAATGGAAATTTCAAGATCTGTGGAGGTGTTCATGCTGGAACTGACAGGATTATCAGATCCAGGCAAGAGATACAAGATATAGGAGATGGATATGGAAGACCCAAGAATTTCTCTGAAATTTCTATCTCAAGAGAATAAAAACCTCCTAATCAAGGGACTATATCTTGTTTCACTCAGCATCTCAGGTTTAATGGTGCTTGGTGCTTGATGGTTGACACTTGATGAGTTCACAGTTAAGTGGATGGTGGAAGTATGAATACATGAGCAGATGGGTAGTTAGGTGAATGGATGGTGCATGGGTACATAGGTGGATCATTGGATTGAAGATGTTAAAAAACCAAGGGAAGAGAATAGGGAAATTGATTTTGGTTACCATGAGGAGAATGGCTAGCAGCAGTTAGATCATCAGATTGCTAAGACTGTAGAAAGAACTAGAAGAGTGATTAGAAAATGAATCCAGGTTTCTTTATTACAGTTGTCCATAGCTTTTTTTTACTTTTCATCTGCACTTTTATTTCCTTTGCTTAATAAGGAGTATCTTCTTCAGAGAACAAACATGTCTACCAGTCACATCCACATTTTGAAAACCTATTCTCAGCACTTTATCCTAAAACACCATGGACTCTGCTTAGCATCCCTTCCAGTTTAGTAATGGTCATGCATGGAATGATGGGAAATTTCTCCCATAAATTCAAATCAGAACGTTTCTTCCTTTCATAGCCTACACTGGCCTTACATTAAATTTCTATCAAGTTATTCGTGGCAATTTCAGATTTCTTGGATATCAGATTTTCTGAAGTGGCGCTTTTCCAACTTAAAGTGAACTATTTAGAGATATAATTAAAGAGTGGCTTCTGGTTTTGACATCTGGGGTGGAGCCCAAATTTTCTATCATGCATCCAGGCAGCTCTGATGCTGCTGGGCACATTTTGGGTGGGGAGGAGGCTCAGGTAGCACTCAGTATGGGTGATTTGACTGCATTCTGTCATTGCTGATATAGTCAGGTTGGCAGCTGCCAGCCACGCAAGACTTCCTTTCCCTCCTACCTTTCTTCCTAGCCTCCCTGGCTGATTAATTTATTTGTTTAGTCATTCATTCATTCATTCATTCATTCATTTATCTCTTCCTCCATCCTTCCAGCACCCCTGCTTAATATGTGAGGCTTGCTCTGGCACACTGTCTGTCTCCTCCTCCAGATCGCTAATGAAGCTGTCAGATTCTCACCACTCCCTTCTGCTTTTCCTTGCCATCACTTAAGGCTCTGTGTACAATTCTTGGATTTAGTCTTCAGCTTCTCCTTCCTGAGAGTTTTCAAACATGTGGAATTCATTAGGATGTAGAGGTCAGGACTCAGGCCCATTTTTTGAGGAAGAATTTGTGATCTGATGACTCGCCGCGCTTCGGGGGTCAATGCTGTGTGTAACAGAAACTAATGAGAACAGCAATCAAGGCGGGTCACTGGGGAACGATGGCATCGCTGGAAATGAGGCAGCCCAAGCCTCAGCCCAACTGCTGAATGAGTCCATGACCTTGAGGAAATTGCTTACCCTACCTGAGACAATGTTTTGTCAGCTATAAAATAGTACATTAAATTTAAATGATCTCTCTGGTCTGTTAAAAATTAATTATGTAGAGGCTGGCTGAGCCTCCTCTCTTCATTATATGTCTCTACTAGAAAGAGGTCCCTGAGAGGAAGTTTGTGAATCTCTGAAAACTCTGTGGATAAGATTCTAAGGGTCTGTGAACTTCATTAAATGGAGGGTGGAGTATGGAATTACATTTTTCCTTTCAACCAGGAGCATAAACGATGCCTATAGCTGCAATGCCTATAACTCCCCATAGATGAATAATCGGTGATTTTTTTTATCTGTAGGTACACATATGCACATATATAATATCTACTCTTTAAGTACACCCATTGTCTGAATAAACAAAACCTTCCTGGTTCTAAATAAATCTTACAAAGCTCATATTGACCTCTATCAAGAAGCAATTAGTTATGGCACCAACAAGATGAATTTACTTGAAACACCAATAAAAGGTAGCTAAGAAATTCCTGTCTATGGGAAGACACATGCACACATCCCTAATTAAAGACCAACCCCCCCTTTATATATCCTTATGACAGGCTTTTGATTACTGATGCCCCCCTCTTCCCCTGGAGGGAGGAAACAACGTTACTTCCTATCAGAGATGCAAGGCAATCTGGTTCCCGTAGTTAGCTGATGGCATGTACATGGGCATGCTCACGTGATGACCTCATTTCTGTCGGGCTTCTGTATTTTAATGTTCACACTAATACGCTAATACTTTTTGGTTTTTTGCTGTTTACATATTTATGCTTATGCATATATATATGATTATATTACATCATTACATTTCCCAGAACTCTCCACCCCCCATCACCTGGTGAAGCCTCATCTTCCTGTGCTCCTCCCTTCCCTAATTTCTCCCCCTCCCCCCTCCCCTTCCCTAGCTGCTACCCCAGTATTGTTGTCATCTTATTTTGACTTTTTCTTGCCCTTTTGTTTATTATTCCTACATTCCCATCTATTGGTGAGACCATCTGGCTTCTCTCTTTTTCTTTCTGACTTATTTCTTTTAATATGATTCCCTCTAGGTCCATCCACGTTGTCACAAACACTTCATGTTTGTCAGTTTTGATAGCAGAATAGTATCCCATTGTGTACATATACCATATCTTTTTCAACCATTCATCAATGTTGGGACATTTGGGTTGTTTCCATATCCTGACTAATTAAGTAGTGCTACAATACACCAAACTTTAATCTTCACACTAACACGCCAAATTTATATGCTGAAATACAGGTTTTTTTAAATTTCTAATGTACACCTCAATTTATTTAGGTTTCAACTTAAAATGACATAACTAAATCAATCGATTCCACACATTATGTAGGAGCTGCAAGTTCTCCTAACGGACCCACTTCTCTTTGCTCTGAGACCAGACAGCAACAAACTCGGGTAGATGTCGTAATGAAGAAACATCATAATATGGTGGTTTGGATTGAGCCTCTCTGTTCTCAATTCTAAAATCTCCCAGGTTGAAAGGGTCTTGGGTCCATAGCACACCACATGCACCCTCAGTCACTCCAGTGACTGTTGGCCAGAGATATCTACTGGATGGTGAAAGTTAGGGGAAACCGCTGTGTGGTTGTGGTACCAGCTGCGAGGCTGGCTATTTGGCAGGACCAGCTCTTCTGCCAGGAATCACCAGGTCCTTTGCAGGCTCCTTCATGGGTTGTCCTGGCTTTTCCTGCCTCACTGCTCTTGGTGCGCCCACAGCCTTGGGGGACGCATCCGTGCCACCAGTGCCTGGGCATCACCTCTCCGGGAGGGAAATACCCCTTCTCTTAACGTGGCATCTTTGGACTTGGCCAACTGTTGCTTCTCCCATCTTCTCAGTCTCGGCCCTGAGAATGTCTGTGAATGTTACAGTCTGATCCTACCAGATTCTCTTCCTGCCGCCACAGCTCATCAGGTGCCTACTGCACACCCGCTCACAGAATCTCTTTGCTGAAAATGTGCTCATGAGAATCCCACTCTTGTTCCTGGGGCGGCTGCAGAATTAGCCTTTTGCTCGTTGCTGTCGTCCTGTCATTGGGACTAAAGGGCAAGACCCAGCCCCAGCCCCCTGGATAGTGTGCGCCCCCGCCCAGCAATCGCCGTGAGCGGCACCCTGAGCAGAGTAGCCTCAGAGGTCTCCAGTCTTCGTTCGCACGGGCATCCATCCATTGGCAACAGTGGTGCAGGCATGGCCAAGTGGAGAAGTGGACTCTGCCATTTCAATCCACCCATGAGACTGTGGTCTCTGTTGGAGAGGGCAGGACAATGGATTTCATGGCAAGCTGCAAGGAGCCAGGCAGGGTGGGGGGGCAGGAAGTCTTGCCTGATTTGCATGTTGAAGGCCTGGGCCACCCCTTTAGTAAAGCATCGTTCCCTTTTAGGGCTCCACAGCTTAGGGGAAATTTGAACAATTCAACGCAAGTAGCAACCAGCGGCACATCAGAAGGCAAGAGTGAAAAACTCCTCCTTATCAGCAAGCCACTTGACTTAGTTTTACTGTCAACAGTTCACTGTTTTGCTTGAAATGGCTGCTGCTAGCAGCTCAGGAGAAAGGCCGGGAGAAGGGTGTCCCTGAAAGCCGTCTTCTTGAGCTGCAGTTTCAACATGGCAGTGGAGGCGTGGTCCCAGTTCAGGCATGTCATTTTCTGCAGAATTTTCGTTTTCTGGTCGCCATCACTTCATGAACTACATTGTGTCCCACATTGTGAGAGCTTCAGTTCTTGCCAACTGCCTTTGCTCCTGTTCTCTCACTAGCCCATGGGCAGCTCTGTTGAAATCTGTTATTCTGAGCAGTATTTTCCAATTATTGGAACCAATAATTCCAACCAGAGATTGGAACATGGGATGTACTTTTCCATAGAAATAATGTTAAACGTGATGGCAAAATTCCACACCAGCCCAAAACATACGTGGTTAACATATAATTGAGCTGTAAGCTGGGAATTTGGAGATTTTATTCCCAGGCATCAACACATCATATGAGCCACTGACCTCAACTTTGCTAGCCCAGGGCCATAATGGCACATATCCATGCAGCAAATTCCATGACACTGGGGCCAGCTGAGCCGTTATCTGTCACTGACCAATAACCGGATCCCAACGTGTCTGTTCTTGGTAAGGTTTGCATGTAAATGACATGACATGTAAATGATGTGTAAGTGTAAACAACAAGACTGATAACAAAAAACAGGTAACATTAGGTGCTTATTTTGTGTGTTTCACTGCTCAGGTTACTCTTGTAACAGTCCTACAAATATGCTACTCCCCCATTTCACAGATGAAAAATTGAGGCAAGGAACAATGTTAAGTAACTTGTTCTGGGTCGCTAGAATCAATTCAAACCCAAGAATCAATTCAAACCCAAGTGATCTGGTTCCAACAATCATGTTCTTGGTCACTGTGGTGATATCTTCTTTAAATCTTTACTCAATTGGTACATTATTAAAGACTGACTCCCCCCCTCTCGCACACGCACACACGCACACACCGAGCAAAAGGTGCGTTACTGGCTCTGAGGAGGCTCCTATGGGCTCAGTTTCTCTGAAGAAGTTAGGACCCAGGGCAGAGCAGGCCTCAGCAAGAAGCAAGAAGCAATCAGCCAGGGGTTTGCTCGCTGATGAAAGGAGCACTCTGTGGCTGCTCGAACCGGGACACCTCAATGAGCTGCTGTCTGGCAGGGGTGCGCCTGTTGTCCTCGGCTGAGCTGCAGGCCCATGGAACGGGTGCCCAGCACCTCGGCTGAAGCATCCACAACCACTGCTCCGTAGCAGCTGGAGGGATGTTGGCTCCCCCCCTCAGCTACTCAGCGCAGACCAGGAATATCCCTGCATCTGTCCAGACACGCTGTGTCACGTGGGCGGATGTGTTGTCCACACCCCAGACCCCATCCCCTGGCCTGCGCCCCCACGCAGTCCATAACCTCAGCCATAGTCCCTGCCTTGGCCAAAGCGGTCACAGTGAAATAGCCCTCAGCAGAGCATGGTGCTTTGGTGCTCACTTGCTGGCAGGCTCCCGGAGAATAGTCTTTTCTTTAAAAAAATGCAAATCAAAGTAAATGGATGAATAACTTTTATAGTCATTATTTACAAGTCAGTTATTAACAGTCTTGAAAATTTGTGGCCTGCAATTACTGGTTTAATATGATATGAATAAAATATATGAAATGCTGCAACTCAAGGAGAAAGAGAATAATTCATTCCATTTGAACCACCAATACTACAGCAAGGAATCGGGCCTTGGGTGTGATCACAAATGTAAAAGTGATTCATGTACAGAAACAGTTATTGGGATAGAGCAAGAGAGGGGGAGGAGGGTATAATCGGGGGAGGGGGAGGGCACAAGTGATTAAGCTAGTTCAAGGGTGATAAGGTGATGGGAGAACCTTGGGGTAGACTATATATTTGTGTGCATATATGTGCAATCGGTTAAAAAAAACTTTAAAAAGTAAATAGTTATCAAGATAGTTTTAATAATAGAGAAAATTGAAAGGAATTGTAATGTTCAATTTTACAGTAAACACTGAATTGTGCAATAGACATTTATAAGCTATTTTTCAACTATTGGAATTACTCTTACAAAGGATGTAATTACTCTTACATATTATAACAAATGCTCATAACATAAAAGTAAGGGTAAAAGGTATATTGGAAGAATGATTACACTGATCTGTAGCAAATGTGTTAGCACAGAATGTACTAAAAAAAACACCTGAAAAAATTGTCAGTGGACTGCTGGATAGTGAAATGATTCTTTTTTAAAATCTGTGTTTTCTTCTGACTTAGCAGTGATGAGGTGTGGCTCTTGCAGTAACTAAGTCAATACTAAGATTTAGTAAGTCGGACTAAAGGACAAGAAATAGTGAAAGCTAATGAGCAACTACAGAAATAGAACATCCAACAAAGGAGAGAGAGGAGAGGGGTGAATCAGGAAGAGGCGAACACTGGGAGAAATGGTGATGGGTCATGGGTGGGATGGTGGTGGGAGAAAGATGCGGCCAACAACAATGGGAAATAATGAATTAGAAAGAATTAAAATAAATAAAAAGAGAAAAATATTGGTTGCAAAGGAATGTAAAAAAAAGGAAGAAAAATTATCATCCTCTGTCCAATAAGTGTTTGTTAAATATTAAATAAAATTAGCAAGTTTTTTTTAAAAAAGAATTTAGTAAGTTGGCACAGACTAAGTCAATTTGTCAAAGATTATAAGGTCTTCTATTTTTTCTCATTTTTTAATTTTAATTTTATTTTTTAATTGATTGCACATGTTTGTATATACATACATATATATTTACATTATTGTCTACCCTGATTTCACCCACCCTCACTCTCCCTTACTTTATGCTTTCGTTCTGCTGTCAGTTTATTAGTTTTGACTTTTTCTTATCCTTTTGTTTGTTTTCCCTATACTTTTTAAATAATCAGATACTTATATCCAGTTACTTAATTATTAAATAACTGTCTCACATATAAGTGAAACCATCCCATATTTCTCTTTTTCTTTTTCTTTCTGGCTCATTTCCACTAGTATGATTCCTTCTAGTTCCATCCATGTTGCCACAAATGACATAAATTTGTCTTTTTTGATTGCTGAGTAATATTCCATTGTATAAATATACCACAGCTTTCTGATCCATTCCTCTGTTTTGGGACATTTGGGTTGTTTCCATATTCTGGCTATTGTGACTAGTGCTGCAATAAACATCCGAGTACAGGTGTCCTTTTGAATGGGTGTTTGTGTAGATTCCCAAAGGTGGGATTGTTGTATCTAATGATAGTTCCATTTTCAGTAGTTTGAGGGTCCCCCACACTGCTTTCTATAGTGGCTGGACCAGTTTGTATTCCCACCAACAGGGTAAAGGTGTCCCTTTTGCCCTACATCCATCCACGCCAGCACTTATTGTTGCCCGTTGTTTTGAAGCGGGCCATTCTTACTGGTGTAAGGTGGTTTCTCATTGTGGTTCTGTTTTGCATTTCCCTGATGATAAGTGATGCTGAGCATTTTTTCATATGCCAGTTGGTCTTTCGTATTTTTCTTTAGAGAATTGTCTTTTTAGCTCTTCTCCTATAAGGATTTCTAAAAGACAAGACTGCATAGATCTTTAAAGAAAGACTCAAGGATCAGAGCTTCTAACCATGCTGTGTCCATTTTAATGACCTGGATGTCAATTAATTTCAAGTGCTGAAAATTATCAAAGGTACATGACAATTTTAAACGTGCACTCATTTATATATAGGCATCTTCATTTTCCATATGTAGCCCTCTTAATTCTAAAACAGGGAAGTGAGCACCTTCAGTTTGAGTTTCTCGCACCATTAATTTGTTTCTGATTGTGGAGATCCTGAAATGAAAGTTTCCCCCATGAATTATATTATCCCTACTGTTAGTGAAATGCAAGATACCTGAAAGGAATCATTTCACCAAACCTTAACTAAAGATGAAGGGCTCTCATTGAAATCTGAGCATGGAAGGAGGGGTGTGGAGTGAGTATAAATGTAAAAGGTTTTATACGGAATTTTATTATCATTTAAAGGATTTTAAAGAGAATCTTCTTTACTGGTGTGCAAACTGGCTCTCTACATTATGCTTTCACACCTTTTACTGTTCATTTAGATCAACATGGCAGTTTAATGCTTTTTGAGATCTGAAGCTCAGGGAAAATGTACTTGCCCAAAGTCGTGTTAGTGCCAGCTGCTATAATCTGGCATGTTATCTACTTCCCCAGCAACGTGCTCCTCAGCTGTTTGGCAAAATGTTAGCATGAAGCCATTCAGTATAATTCCAACAAACTAGGCATGATTTTACCCTCTACTGCCCCTTGGTTCATATTAAAGTGTGACACTATGGCACAGCATAGCTTTCAGCTGTTCTCACCACTTCTCTGCACTGAGAGGATGAAAAGTAGGCTAGTGGCTAGCCTTGAGTATGGCAGTCAGCAATCAAAAGGACCATAGACAAGCTTGATCGGGTCAGGCAGGAGGTGTAGGCTTTAATTGTCAGCTCAGCACAGGTTGAGGGAAGTGACTGGCTCTATCTAGTTAGGAACAAACATCTGGCTGTGACGAAAGCAAATCGAATGTAAGCTAGCAAGTGAACTTGACCTTTCATCACGTTTCTTAGCGACAGCTCAGTCCTATGAACAGTTCCCAGGAGTGGAAAGTTTCACAAGAAGTCTGGTTATCTCCAAGTCTCAAGTAAACCCCCCCACACACACACACCATGTCCTTGAAGAAGTCCCATTCTCCCTATGTGCTCTGGATGCTCCTTGGGCAGCGTTGGAGAATAGAGTTGCAACAACAGAATTAGCTTTCTTCAGAAGTCCACACATAAGCTTTCCCATTTATTAGTAAAGCCATCACAAAGGAGTCCAGCAGATCGGTGTGAGAGAACAGATCTCACCATTATTGTCCCCCCCCCCCAGATCTTTCCTCAACTCAGTTCTCTGAGTAATACCAACAACCAGCCACTGTAAGTTTTTCAAGAAGGAAAAATGTTGCACATTCAAAAAAAAAAAAAAAAAAAAACCAATGACCTTTGTTTTTATGTCCACATTGACTTCTTAATTTGCCATCAAATTACTCAAATTATAAAGCCCTTTCATTTATCTTCTACTGTTGAAATAAATGGACCTATTCCTGATGAACTCTTAAAATGAGTTTTTATTTTTATAAGATCTCTTTTTAAAAGCCAGGGGTATGTCTCCCTAGATAGACTTGTTTTTTTCTTCTCTGCCAACCTCTACGTCTTATTCAGAACATGGAAGTTCTGAATCAGAGCTCCAAAAAGATTTGATGGGCTCCATACCACTGCCTCTAATTACCTGTGGTTGGCAGTGTCCATGTACCAGCCGACCAACACTTCAAAAGCTGCATCGTGTCAAACACTAGTCCAACAAAAGTGTGTTAAAGGAAATTGCTCTGAGCAGAAGTTACTTTCTCCCTTTCTTTGAGCCTCACAATGCTCACTAGTATCATATATTTTGAGTAAAGAATGTATTTTCTAGCCAGGCATGATGGTGAGCGCCTATAATCCCAGCTACCTGGGAGGCTGAGGCTAGGGATAACTTGAGTCTGCAGGTTCAAGACAACCCTGGGCAACATAGTGAGACCTAGTCTCTTAAAAAAGAAAAGAAAGAAAAGAATAGATTTTCTGCCGGGCATGGTGGCACATGCCTGTGTCAGCCTAGGAAGCCACAGCAGGGGCCAGGGATCATGGTTTGAGTCCCACTGGGGGCACATAGTGAGACCTAGTCCCCGAAAAATAGCTGGGCATGGTAGCACGTGCCTGTAATCCCAGTTACCTGGGAAGCTGAGGCTCACTTGAGTCAGCGGTACCCCGGGCAACATGAGCCTGCGGTTCCACTGGCAAAAATAGCGAGACCTAGTCTAAAAAGAAAAAAAAGAATACATTTTCTTGTTCTTCAGCTCACAGAAGGTTTCCAAATCCTTTGAATCACAGTCCTCTTCTTTGTATTAGTAATCCCCATTAAGATATCCCTGCTCTACTATTTACTACCAAATATTTATAGATGCGGTCGTTTATAGGGAGACTATTGAAGGAACGAACGCATCTAATACATAACATTAGTGAGATTTGTACTTCCTAACCTGAGACTCTGTGAGTTTTGTTATCCTAGCTTAAATATTTACACATGTGACAGGGTCAATTTCAGTTAGAATTAACAGGGATTGTGTTTATGTCTTGATAAATAGAGTGCTTTGGAACTGGGAGAAATCCTTTCTTTCCAGGGAAGTAATCAGTTCTAATTACACATTGAAACATGGCAGGTGTGTAGTAAAGGCTTCCGACTCATAGGTTTTTCAAACCATAATTAAGATCTATAAAATCCTTGGAGAATAAGTTCTATTAGCATTCTCGAGTTCTTTGTTAGGTATGGAAAATAACCAGGACAAAGTGTTTTTAAAAAAATATCTGGACCGAACTGATTCATAACGTCCTTAAAGATGTTTGTCTCTTTGAAAAACACAACTCCTACGAATCTGAAAAAATAAACAAGAGCATTATATCTGATACTTTCCTGCAGGAAAGAGTAGAATGATTGATTATGGATTCACTGAGGTGTGCTATGGAATATTTCAGAACAGCATGCCAAGTGCGACAACTAGAGTGCTGTTTTTGCAGCTTCAACTTTGAAAGCAGTTTTCCAAACCATTTATTAAAAAGTATTCATTTTCTGAGCCAAATGATGTAGCAAAAAATTTATTCTCTATATAGATGCAGCATTTTTATTTCCTTTTTAAGTCTTGAGTGCATTTGATTGATTTAATAATACCCCTCAATTCATGAATCATTTGATCCACCTAGGACCCGCTCCTGCTCGACCACACACACACACACACACACACACACACACACACTCACACTCTACACATCTGTGCATATATATTCTTTGCCAGAGGTTATGCATGACTAGAATATACTAATCCTATGTATTAACATATCGCCATTTATATGACATATGACTGGACACTTTCTGAGTGTATATACTTCATTTCACTCTCTCCTAGAGAAACTAGAGATGCTTATTCAAACATCATTGCTTTCAGTTTCCTTGAAATCATTCCATTCTTCATGCAGCTGTCACCAAGTCGAGTCACAGTTAGGTTCCTTTCTTTCACCTTTTATTTACAGAAATATTTTCATTGACTCTTGTTCTATAAGTATTTACAATATTGACCTGGTTCCAAGCTGAAATCTACAAAGCACTTATCAAAGATGACCGCAGCCTCAGATTCCGCTCCAACTCAAGGAGCTCGCTTCTCTGATCCACAGGAGCCGTCCCAACTCCATCTTGTCCTCCCTCTGTGAGTCCCAAACATAACCAGTAGATCCGATCAGTCTAGCCCATTCTTGGGACTGAAGCAGCCAATCTAGGGGATGTGGCCACTGCTTGTGCCTCTTCAGTGCCCATCTGGGCAGTAGCCTTCAGCTCCCTGCCACTTCCTAGCTCTAAGGTCCTTACCCTGTCCTGCCATGCCACCCAGGAGCTATAGTGACCTGTCCCTGTAGACCCAGGTCCCTTGAAAGCTGCATGAAAGCTGGGCTCATAGTTGCGTGTCTTCTCTGGCCCTACCGTCTCCTGCAGGAGCATTTCAGGAAGAACTTCTATGGAATTTAAGGTGGAGACAGCTGTGCTTCCATCGATGGGCTGTGCCTCTCTTATAGGCAAGATGGGCTGTGTCCATTGGGAGAGTTCCCTCTGCATTTGATTCTAGAAAGTTTACTACAAAATTGATAACCCACTCAAAACAAGTGTGTGAAACTGCTGAGTGTATTTTTCTTGTCTTCTTGAACTATTTTTTTTCAATCAACATAATAGTGAGCATAGTATATTTAACATCCAGTGTATTTCTCCAAGATGACATTTTGAGGGGATTCTTGGGGAGAAATGGCGACCTCAGGGGTCTTATCTGGGCAAATAGGCATCAACTGACCCCCTACATTTGCATCTCAAGGAGAAAACCCAAAGCAGCTCTCTGGGAGGGATTTTCTTTCCAGTGCAAGGATGCTTGCATTTATGTATTTGTCAATCAAAAGGTGTATTCAGGCCGGGCATAGTGGCGCATGCCTGTAAGCAGCAGCCTAGGAAGCCACGGCCAGGGCCAGGGATCGCAGTTGGAGTCCCACCAGGGGCACATAGCAAGACCTAGTTCAAAAAAAATAACTGGGTGTGGTGGCGCGTGCCTGTAATCCCAGCTACCTAGGAAGCCGAGGCTGGGGATGGCTTCAGTCTGTGGTACCCCAGGCAACGTGAGCCTGTGATTCCACAGGCAAAAATAGCAAGACCTTGTCAAAAAAAAAAAAAAAAAGGTGTATTTAGAAATGTATAAATGAATTTCAGAATTTGGCAAATAGCCAACCTTGCTTTAAAGTCTTTATTGCTTTGTAAGAGAGACAAATTCTTTGTATGCAAATGTATCTATTTTTATATTCAATATTGTGTTGTTGTTTGTGTTTACTTTCATGTAACCAATCTAGAAATCTAGAAGAATCTGTGAGTAATGTAGCATTGTGTGTAAACTGTGTTGTACAAACAACAAGTGCTAAGTCAGTGCCAAGGAAGGGAGTTTTGGGGTACCTGCTAGAACTCACCACCAAGTCAGGGACCTGCTGATGCATGAAGGAGCTAAAGATATGCAGAGAATGGTGTTTCATACACAAAGAGCTAAAGATATGCAGAGAATGCTGTTTTGTACCGAAAGCTGTCTGGGTCACAGTTTTTCAAAAAGGTAGCCATGACCTGGTAGCAACTTATGAAATTAATTCAGTAAGTCATGAGCAACATTTCAAAATATGACCTGGGTTCAGCTAGAAAATAAAGTACAGTGTGCATCGTAGCCATATTGTTTGCGAGCTTGTGTTTCGCTGTGAATAAACATAGATGTATATACACAGAGTCAGTCGGAAAGGGACAGGTATTTTTCCTGGTGTTCTGGGTGGCGCTCAGGAAAGGGGGAAAGTCTCTCCCCTGGGACAGGGGCCCCCTCCCGCTAGTGACAGGCTCGGCTGCCTCACCTTTCTGGGGCCACTTGCTATCCTTGCAAGCCCCAGCCCACATCCTGAGTCCCTGCTATCCTCTGCCCGTATGGAGTCACTTGGCCTCTTTCTATGAGAATTGCATCTTGTGACTCTGCACCTTTATTTTGGGCAAAAAGGATAGAATTCTAGCATGTTCTCCTGCGACTGAACCTCCACCTCCACTCTCAGCTCCCACATAACTGTGAATCTTAGTTTGGCAGGGCAGAGTTGGGGCTCTTTGTGCCTTTTCTTCTGTGTTTGAGTCTGCCCATCTGAAAAAGGAATTTTTTTTCCTTGACTTTTTCGCTTACATTGGAGATCATACTATGATGAATGTCAGGAGACATCATTTCTTTGTGGTATGTAGTTTTGTGATTGTTTGTATAAATTCAATAAAATATATTTCACCTTTTCTTTCACAAATCTGAAACACCAAATTGAAATATATTGGAGCGAGGGAGAGAGGAAGGGGGGAGAGTATAGCTTAAGAACAAACTGATGAGTTTGGCAACACTCCTAGAGGAGGAAAAAAAATAATTTTGCCTCTACCCTTCTTGGCTAATACCAAGCCCTCACCCCTGCTTTATAACAATGCACACCTGAAACTGCTAAGATGTTACAATGAATGTTCACTAAAAAAAATATTTTCGGGGGCTGGGAGGGGAACTAGATAAACAGGAGGGTTAAAAAGCAAGTCTCTTAGCATGCAGCCCTCCCGTGGACATGGAAAAGACCCTAGTAAACTGGAGTAACATCCCCAAGACAGCCCTAGATGCCAGCCTAAATACCATCTTCAGTTAAAGGAAAAAGATGTCCGATGGGGGGATGGGGGGGTGGCCAGGGACCCTGGTGAGTAGTGACCTAGAAAAGAACAACGAACAAGAGTATTTAGGCCAGTTTCAGGCCCTGCCTTATCCTTTGCTTGGAGCTCCTGAAAGTTTGCAGTCACCCCTTTCTTCCTGACAGGGAGAGGGAGGCTTCCAAATGGAGAGCTCCCTTAGAAAGCAGTAACTTCTACCCTCAGAGTTTCTCAAGTTTCT
Organism: Uropsilus gracilis; assembly: GCA_004024945.1. NCBI lineage: Eukaryota > Metazoa > Chordata > Mammalia > Eulipotyphla > Talpidae > Uropsilus > Uropsilus gracilis. The sequence continues at coordinate 110,944 of PVHY01002085.1, read as the reverse complement.
ACTTTTTTCTTTTTTTTTTTTTTTCAAAATAACCAGCTCAAAGTAATCCCTCTGCCAAGAGGCATACTTAAAGGCAACATACTCTGTCCTCCTTTGTTCAAATAGAAACAAAGGCATATTAAACATTTCAGGAGTTTCTTTGAGCAAAAACTGATTTGAATCCTACAGTGTCAACAAAGGGTAGTTCGAAGTCCTCCAGAGAAAGGACACACAGAGACTGTGGGGCCTTGTTCCATGTCTAGCTGCTGGCCTTCGCACTTTGACTTTGTCAACACAAGGCATTTGTGACCTTAGGTTCTGGTTTGTCTCTGCAAACCTTATCCCAAGAAGTGGTCATGACACCTTGCCCATAGAGTGTGGAGATCTTCTGTGGCTCCGGTTCTGTGGGACACAACGAATGCGTTTCATTTGAACAGCCCGCTCTGGGTTAGAACTCCACTGCCCCTTTTAGGGAGAGACAACAGACTCCGAGATGAAGGTAACCAAAGCCACATAGTCATAGAAACCTGCTGCCTCATCGGCCTCCTCTGCACAGCACGCCCGCTGCTGGGGTATTCCCCCAGCGTCACCCTTGGAATCGCTCCCATCATTGTGATGAAGCACTTAACGCTCTGTGCTGCAGGGAGCCCGGATGGGCAGATTGCGGCCACGCAAGCTGGATGGCGCATGTGCACAGCAGTCACCTGCTTTCCCTTAAACAAAATGGCCGCTCCCTTATCTGGAGGTGAGGCAGAATAGCAGTTGTGCTTATTCTTATCAAGTCATTGCTCAAAAGACAAGATAGTCTGCTGACACTTCTGTGGCCGGCACTATTGCTTGGGAAGAAACCCACAGCCATGTCTCTTCATTGTCCCTGCAGCTGTAAGATCACAAAGCAGAGTCGACATCTTGTGGTTTCTTCTCGAGGGTTAGTCTCTGGAAGTGAGCTGACTTTAAATCAGTTGCATTTGCTAAATGATGTCTGTTCCATAGTGTGATAGATGTTCACTTTTTTAAAAAGCCAATTTGTTTTAAATAGGAGAAAGCAGAGGAAAAAACACATCAGTGATTTTTTTTGCCCCTATACATCAGAACGCTAAGCAAGAGCAGTATCTTTCAGGGAGCAGCACCAGTTGTTACTACATGGGCTTATGCAGATATGGAAAGCATTCAAAGTACTTCCAAGTTCAGGGGATAGTGCTTATATCTGTAGAATGAATTATATATATAAGCCAGCACAAAATTCCAGCACAACACCTAATATATATATATATATATATATATATATATGAATACACATATATACACATATATGTATATATATATATATTTAGGCATCATATATATATGAACCAGAGGAATCTGTTAAATGTCAGAATTTTCTATTTTGAAGCTATTGCAATTTGCCTACCCTTCTTTACAGCACAGAAGTTATTTGGACTATGCCCTCTAAACCCTGCCAGACTTAGGTAGAGAACTATCTTATTGGTGAACTGACTCATAAACACGTATCCCTTCTAGCAAATCAGTCATCTCCTTGAGAAAGTAAAACAAGTGCAGGAGGAGTCGAAATGACTAGGTGACATGGAAAGACTTTGCAAGGCTGTAGGTGGTTTGGGTCAGCAGCCAAAGACCCTTCTTGTCAAGACATGATTGTGCCCTGCGTTCGAGTGTACAGATGCTGGCGCACCGACTAAGTCTGCCATTCCTATCTGAGGGAGAATCTACTGTCCCTAGGCATTCAGCTTCAGAGATGTGTGTGTGGCATGGGGACTTTGTGGCTTCTGCTTGCTTGAGCGATTGTTTTAAATTGCAAATTGAGGGAAGCGAAAGTTGCTGTCTTCAAATTAGATTTTGTTCTCTGAAGAATAAAAATGTCTAATCTATTTTCAATACGGTCTCTCTGTTTTCAGTCCCTGAAACCCAAGGTTTAGTGCAGAGAGGAAAGAAAAGAATTTTCTTTCACAATGCTTTGTAATTGCAGAGTGCATTCAAATAGATGATTTACTGAGTTTAGGAAGTGACAGAATTTATTGAATGGTAATTCATGATATTTTCTTCAAAATCTGTTGAAGAAAATACTGATTTAACTCTCAGAGTAAAATATCAGGCAGTAAACACGCAGTTAGGAACTCTTCCCCATTACAAGTAAAGTGCTGTGGTTCCATAATTAATATTTTCCCTTGTCAGAACCTGTGTTCAATTATAGACTTATGTTTTCTTATCTGAAGTTAATTTATCTTAGAATTGCCAAAACCATGTACAACAGTTGAGGACCAAGGAAATGCAAAAATGACAGCCTGGTTTGATGGAGGAAAAGAGAGGTCACCGGCAGAGAATCTAGTAGAGACCCCAACAATCCCAGCATCACCTGCAGGGCGTCAGAGGAAAGGTATTTACTTGACTGTACAGTGCTAAAAACAAATTTTATCTAAGTACATTTAAAAGATCTTACTGACTTTATTCAGTGATTCATGACTCGGGCAACATCCAATCTAACCCATAAAATGGAGCTCTGAGGAGCTGTATAAAATGAAAGACTTTTACGGCCAGAAAGGAATGGGAACAAGAAGTTAAAGTGGCAAAAAACAGATTGGTTGTGGCAAGTTCACTGTCCTTTAGGGGAAGGCCTTGCTCTGTTGGGCAGACGGCCTTCCCAGAGCTGATCAATCCTGATGGGCTGATCTGAGACTCCATTTCTGGGGGGAACTGGACCTCAGCATAAGTGACTCCATGTTGGATCTGTTGTTTTGTTTTTAGCAACAGAAATTTGAATTCATAGCCATGACTTTCAGTTTTAAGAAACAATGTAGATTGCTCGTGATTTCTCTCTTCTTTTATTAAGGCAATATAGTTTTACATTCCTGCGTGTGTTCAGAGGTTGGGATCGCTCCTCTTCAGATAAATGTCACCACCTGTCCCTTAAAAATGCATACCTTTTGAAAAATTCTACTAGTAAAACAAGAAAATGAGAAAATTTAGGAGATCAAAAATAAATTTTCGTTTAACTGTGAATGCCTATTATGTCCCAGGATTCTCTGTAAATTATTGTTGTAGCTTTATAATACTGGCATGATAAATGTCTGGTGTGGCTGTGTGTGTGTATGTCCTCACGCACGCACATGCGCACACACGTGCAGTCACTTCCCAGCCTTGTATTTGTACTTTCCCTCCGCTCCAACATTAGTTTCTCAGTCTAGTGGAAATTGTGAATATACTCACCTCCTTCTGCTTTTCATGGGCCTTTAGAAAATCTGTAAGTCCAATGTCAAATACGTTCTGGAATTTCGACTTTTTCAATAGAGAAACTCAGTATGTCAGACATGATCAAAACAATTTTTCAAAGATATATAAGTAACTTAAAGCATCTTTTCCTTTTGAATCCAATGTCCCCTTGGATGTTTGTTCCCTAGAAAAGTGAGCGATAAATTCGAAAAATTACAAATTTTAAAATTCCTGCAGCTCAGAAAATTCTCTGCTCTGTCAAGTGATATTACCTATTTTAAACACCCTTATCTGGATTTAATTTTCCTACAGGGCACTGCACAAACCAATTCACATATTTTTAGCACAAATCTATTTACATGTTTATGAATATCCAATGCAAGAGACGTTCTAGGTCCTATAGTAGATTTTTAAGTAGCCTTTTTTCTGAAAAACCTTGAAATCTAGTTACCACAAAATCAGCTAGTGGTATTGAGTACTGTTTGTTGCATGTCAAGTGCAGAAGATGGAAAACGGAGTACTGGAGCTAGAGGAAAGGACCATTAGCATCGCTAATATTCCTTTGTTCCAGGCACCATGTTCATTCCATCCTCCCATCAACCCTGAAACATAATTTCTTAGTCAAGACACTTCCAGGTGCAAGTGACAGAAACTCAAACTACTGTCACTGGTTTGCGAGCAGAGGGGGCTTTGCTGGCGCCTTTCTGGGCACAGAGCTGCATCGAGGACTCGGCCAGCATCGCCAAGACTCAGTGACGTCTGCTTTCCCATAGTCCTGTTTCCTCTGGGGTGATGCCAGTCTCAGGCGGAGTCTCTTGGCCACCATCAGGGCTTAGCTTGCATCTTGCAGGTCCTGGGACTCTTTCCCAAACATGCCCTCACACGGAGGGTAGGTCGCGCAGCCCCCTTGGTCCCTTCACTATCCATTCCTGGTTCATTCAGTGTGGCTGGAAGTGTGGGACATGCGGCTAGCTTCATGGGGGAGTGGTCTGTGCAGACACACAGGACCCTGCACCCACAAGGGCCCATGCTTACTTTACCCATCTTCTATCCCTGTATTGAGGTTCTTTGTAAGTTTTGTCCAGGGGTGCGGCACTTTCATTTTGCAGCATCTCCCCCAAAATGTAGCCAGTCCTGACAGGGCATGATTATTGCCCAGACCTGATGATAGGCCTACCACAGGAGCCAGGTTGTTGGGATCACCCCAATATGGACATGAGGAAGGGCAAGGCAGCTGGCTCCTCTAACAGAAACTGAGAAGGGGTGTGCCAAGGCTTGCCACAATCAGTAGGCATCTACTGGGTAAATATTACTGTGATCACCGGTGCTCAAATGCAGACATTAGTACTGGGGTCGAGACAAACCCACCATCTACTCCAAAGTTTGGGCTTGTCAGGTACAAGGGGAAACCCCTTCACTCTACTTGGGTTCTTCTGAGACTGGACTGAACATGGTAACATCAGAGAGGTTAGTAAGAGAAAGGCCAAATGAGTAACATCCTTCTTAACGTATGGTGAGTTTGCAGGGCTGTAAATTGTAACCTAAGATTGGAAAGACCAGGCCTATGTATTGTGTGCTGAAGGCCCTGAGCATGAGTAGGAGAGGCGGTCTGACTTCTCATGGCAAGGAGGGGGATGATCTCATCCTTTCTCCGTGACAGTGAAAAGATGAGCTTCTCAGATAGGGAAGACGTGTTCACTGAGAAACTTCCTCTTGAGTGATATCCCCAAACATATTTCTTCTGGGTGGTAAAGTGATTACTTCTTCAGTTAGGGCAAAGGGCAAGGGACAAAGGGCAAGGGACAAAGCACTCTTCTTTGCCTTGAGGACTAACACTGCTCTTAAAATAATCTCACTTCTTTCAGTAATAGAAATAAACTTTTCCTAGGATCTTGGGTTTCATCTCACTTCTTCCTACACCAAGCTGATGTTTCATAGAAGAGGCCTACTCTGGCCTTGTTGAGAACAGCCTATCTGAGCATGTTGGGGAGGGGGAGACTGATCTCACAGCCTCACAGATTATGCCAGGCAACTAGTATGTGTATATATATGCCAGGCAACTAGTGTGTGTGTGTATATATATATATATATATATATATATATATATATATATATATGTGTGTGTGTGTGTGTGTGTGTGTGTATGTATGTATTTCTAGTACTAGTACCAGTAATATAGTACTAGTAGTATACTAGTACTAGTAATATATAGTCCTGTATTACATCATATATGTGTGTGTGTGTGTGTCATGGAAGTAAAGGAGAGTTCCAAGGAGTGAGAACAAACAAATCAAAGCTAATAATGCTGTGAACAAGTTGCTGAGATACAAGTGCCTTAAGATATTTCAAGGAACAGTGGAAAAAATAGCCTCACATTGACCTCCTAGAGTTGCTGGATCAGTGGAAGATATCCCAGGATGGGTGGATGTGAGCTCTTGGCTGAAGTGTTGCTCGACTGTCTGCTTGGGCAGAAGAAAAACGGAGCAAGCAGAAGTCGTAGGCAGTGGCCCAGATGGGGAATCTGCATTCTCCCCAGAGACTGATATCACCCCCAGTGGGCAAAATATTGCATCTTAGGGAATAAAATATTTTGTGCTTTTTATTAGATCACAGTGACAAATATAGCACATAAACAGATAGACAGGCAACCTTGGATGTTGGCATGTCATGGATGGGACTGATCTATTCAGGAAAAGAATGTCTTCAAGGGCGCCTCAGAGACCATAATGAAATACAGGGTAAGGAACATTGCTCCAGATCAGGAGTTATGGTTTCAGTCCCAGGCCCTTTTGGAGAACCTGATGACAGTGATGCGCCTTTCCCTAGACAATGCATGCGCAGAGTTGTGCACGTTATTTTGCAAATCCATGCACTCCCCTGTGGGCACCAACTTGCTTTCAGGTTGGGATGGTGAACTTGAAAACCTGGCCACAATGAATGACTTTCATGATTCTCAGAATGTGCCATGGCAACACCTTTGATAGATCAGAGGAAGTGGCACCTTATATAGTAAGAGAAAAAAAAAAGTGAGCCACGGACCTGGGCTTTCTTTGCTGCTGACTCTGTGACAATTAGATTTGAAGACCCATCAAGCTAAGGGGTGAGTCAGTGTCCCTAATTGCAGGAGTTATCTAGGCACTAGGGAGAGCCTTTTCTCTCTGCTAGATTTGAGCCAAGTCAAGAATACAGACACCATCCTACACGCATTCATCACATGCTCCCTCTGAGCAGTTCACTCTTTCTGTAGGCAAAACCATTTCGCTCAAGGGTTTCCTTTCATTTCCCATTAGTCTACTAGACTTGGTTTGGTGCTAAAAGCCCACCTTCTGCACGGATGAGCAGAGCAGGTGCAGGGAAGAGGGGCTGGACTTAGTTGTTTCCCAACAGGTTCAAACATAAGTCACGATCTTTCTATGACTTGAAAATATTCACTTCTGGGCGTTTCCTCAGACTGTGTCCCCACAATGGGTGGCGTCAGCCACAACTGGTGCAGTCAACCCTTGGGCAAAGACTCCCCTGTGGTCCCCAGGAAATGTGCACCCATTTGCCACTTTCTGGTTCTCGCTGTAGGCAAATCCATCTCTGCTCCCGCTTCCCTCATCGAAACAATTCAGAAAGTGCTTGCAATCTACCTACCTCAGGGCTGTCTTGCTCGGTCTCTGTGGAAACCAGTGTGAAGTCATTTTATCTCCTCGGGAGAAAGAAATGTGCAAAAGAAGTCCAAAGTGTTATGATTAATTCCTTCATTCTCTTCAGATGGTGTTAGTTGAAAGAGGAAACAGAATGAAGCACAGGAGATTGAGCTGCAAATTCATATAAACACGTGCGCCGTGAACTGCCTCTGCACGCTGAGCCCCAGTATGCACCACGCTGCAGAAGCAGGAGTGACTTCACTCTGGCTCGTCCAGGCAGCAGTAACTCTTAGTCCATTTGCATGCAAGGAGATAAAGGCGGTTTTCCCAAGTGAGCCCTGGGGGCTAAGTGTGTTTGGTGTGTCTCATCAGGGGTGAGATTCAAAATATGGAAACAACAGCTCCAGTTTGGGTACAGACAAAGCCGGGCAGAAACCTGCTGGGAACACCCAGGCAGGCCAAACGGAGTCCAGGATCTGGGGCCTTCGTTGTCGGTGTTGGGTCTAGCCTATGAAGGATCTGAGTGGTCACGCCACTTTCAAGCCAGCCTCCTAGCCTGGCACAATTCTAGGCATGTAAGTGTGAGCGTGTGCACATGCACACGCATGAGCAGAGACCAGCTGCTGTCAGGAGCTTCACCCTAAAGCCCCATCTCCTTTCAGGCTGACTCGGTGATGACCAGGAAACTGGGGGTAAAGGCTGTGGCCCACAGGAAAGGACTTCTGTGAATCCCAAGCTTAGAGTGGAACTGCGGGACATCTGTCCATCCTCCCCTCTGGAGAGAGACTGACAGTGCTCTGACACAGAAGCAAGTCCTCTCTGGTGAGCAGAGAGACAGCCCCCTGCCCTTCGGAATAAAACAGGGCTCTGTGAGAGAGAATACTTTGAGGTACCACCAAGGCCTGCACATTTGGGTTCGCTTCAGGCATCCTTTACCTCAGGTGTGTGTGCTACTTGCTTTGCATTTATGTTCCACCAGGGTCCAGTACCCTTTATTGACAAGCCAGGGCTCTAATCCCTCCCCTTCTCCAGGGTTTGGGATGGAACCATGACGGATCAGGAGCTTCTCAGTGTGTTTGAACAAGTGTGGGACGCAGTCACCAGCTGCTGAAGGGCCCTCTTCCTCTTGTACTCTTGATGGGATGGGAGGTTCAGGGGCTTTTACTCATTGAAGGCTGTGCGGACCATGAGGCCCACCACCCTGTTACTGTCACCAAATTCACTGTCATACCAGGAAGTATGACAAATCAGTCATTGAAGGCAATGTCAGTCCCAGAATCAAAGGTGAAAGAATGGGTGTCACTATTAAATTGCAGGCGATAGCCTGGTCCTTGGTGCAGCCCGGGGTGTCCTTGAGGGGACCCTGTGACATCTGCTTCACCATCTATCCGATAGCACGTGGTAGTTTTCTGTACAGCAGCTCAGAGCCACACCCGCATGCTGAAGATGGGCTCACAGGCCACATCAGTCAGCCTCCTGTTCTGCTCAGGCAGGACCTTCTGTTGGCAGCACCAGTAGAGATGGGGATGACGTTCTGGGCAGCCCCTCGGCCATCATGCCACAGTTTCCAGGAGGAGCCATCCGTGGTCTTCTGGGTGGTAACAATGGCACAGACTGTAGTCACGAGTCCCCCACTATGCCAGAGTTGTCATAGATGACCTTGGCCAGGGGGACACAGTTGGTGGTGCGTGAGGCACGGCTGACAGTCCTGAGGGAGTTGGACTTCCCGTGGTTCACACCCATCAGAAACATGGGGCATCAGCAGGAGAGGCAGAGATGCTGACCCTTCTTGTCCCACCCTTCAAGTGAGCCCCAGCCTTCTCCAAGATTGTGGAGACAGCAGTGAACGCCACACAGAGTCAACACCAGCATCATCCCATTTGATGTTGGTGTGATCTCTGTGCTAGAAGATGGACTTCCCACCGATGACAAACTTCCCGTTCTCAGCCTTGACTGTGCCACTGAACCTGCCATAAATGGACTCCTACTAGAATACGCAGACCACATAGTTGTAGTCAATGAAGGGGCCGCTGTTGGCAACAATATCCGCCTCGCCAGAGTTTAAAGCATCCCGTGACCAGGAGCCAGTCCAGCCATATCCGTTTACTGTGACCTTCAGCTTGGTGTCTGGGGGAATCTTTGGCACTCACGAGAAGAGACAGCTGTCTGTCACACTGGAAGGCACTAGTGCTGTTTTCTTGGGAAGCCCTGACCACACAGGAACGTGGAGGGGTTCCCTGAGCATTATGTCTTGACACATAAATTTAGCTGCCCAGTATAAGTCCCAGGGCAACTTGAATTTCCCTAAATGCTGATGGGCCGGGAATGCTCCCCAAGTAGTCCTCATCACCCCTTCCTGTTCCTGGGCTGAGAACCACTCTTGCGCACTACACTTGAGACGTTCGCGATGGTTTGGATCTGAGTTGTAATCAGGGCATGTCTGTGAGATTGGTGCGGTGCTGTCTGAACATCAACCTTGCTCTCTGTGGGATTTGCCCCCAGGCTGGATTCACCATGCTCCTTAGAACACTGCTAGAACTGGACATGAGTGGATGCTGGGTTTCATTATTCATCTAAATGGTCAGATTTTGTGTGGTAAGATAATGACAGATGATGAAACATGGGTTTATATAGATTATTTGTCTGGCGGAATCCTTAAGGCCTCGGTCAGCACATGAACACAAATGCTAAGTGTGCCATCTCCCCCCAAAATGACTCTTGTCTCCGAACTGGCAGTTTCACAGTTGAATCTTTCATTTCACTAGATAGGTACTAATGGGCTATAATAAGCGGGTTTTATGCTCAGTAAGTCATTGCGCTTGGAGTCAGTAAGTGGGGTCAACTTGCAGGTTAGGGCCAGGGTGCCTGTGGAAGCCTCTATTAAAGGGAAATGGTCACACCATCCTGCAGTAAAAAGAAGCAGGGCTGCTTGCAAAAGGACTGATCCTGGGGCTAGAACGGGAAGCAAGGTGGGATGCAGGGTCAGCGTCTCTAATACTAGAAAGTAAGAAAGCATTTGAAAAAAAGGAAAACAACCACCTGCTGGAGGGATTCAGCCAAGTGATCAACCTGGACAATTTGAAGACAAGAAGAGCTGCACTGTAGCCCAGTGGAAACAATTGCTGTTTCCCTGAGTTCTGCTGCTAGAAGTGAGTTAATGGGAGACACAGCCAAGTCTTCCTTGGAGAAGATCATTTTTGTAAGTTATGCAAATAATTCTCCCCTCCAGGAGGGAAAGCTTAGGCTCCCCTCTCCCCATTGCTTCCTAGAGTATCAGCTGCACTTTGTGACTTGCTTCCAACAGACCGTGCAAGGGTTTAAAAAGCTGAATACGGACTACAGCAGAGAAAGCTGGCCAACACAGCCTTGGCCAGGCGCGAGGTTAACATCATGGGTTAGAAGTCAGGTTGAGCACATGGTTGCTGGCATAACAAGAGAGCACGTCATCTCCATGACCTAGTCTAGTCATGAAGAACATGCCCAGCCAGCCCCGTTTCTGAGACAGTCTATCAAATAGCCAACCAGGCTCCTCCAGTCATCGTCAGGAAAAGTAAGAAAGGACCAGAACACTGTCACAATGCAGAGGAGCCTCAAGGGACAAGACAACCGAATGGGACAAGGCACGTGAAATGCATCCTGGAACAGAGTGAAGACTTGGGAAAACTGAGGAGACCCGAATCAAGCCTGGAGTTGTGTTCATAGGTTCAGGCGTGTACCCATGTCGGTCGTATAGTTCCAACAAACACACCTTGCAGGTGTAAGACATTAACCACAGGGAGTCTGGTCCAGGGTGAAAACAGGAACTCTCTGCTCTCTGCAAGTTTGCTTCAACTCTAAAACTTTCCCCAAATTAAAAGTTTATTAAAATGATGGGGTGAAGCGGTAATGCATTAATTCTGGAGTACAACTTCCTTCATCAAGTCGATCATCCCAGAAGCAGTAATGGAATCACTGGAGGCCAGGATGATGGTGATGATGGTGGGGAGGGGGCGGAGCTAGAAAACAGTGCCCAACGTAGGGAGCATCAAGAGAATAAGCATTCACCAACATCTTGACAAGGCAGTGACTGAGTGTTGTGTCTCCTATGGGCCTGTGCGGTATCTTCCACAGCATGTTGGCTGGATAGAGAGCCACATTATGACCCAGGAAGGGATAATAGGAAGGCAGCAAGCCCTTGAAATTGGGAGAGATTGAAATACAGCGAAAGAACTGTAACAGGCTTCACCTCTTTGACAATAGCGCTCAGGTAAATGAGCTGAAGACAGATATTTTTCCCAATGGAGCATGAAAATGAAGTCTTAAATTCCTAAAACTGAAGAGGATCAAAAAAACACCAAACAATTTTTTTATTAAATCTCTTTTCCTCTTTTCTCTTGGGATGGGAAATTGGAATTTTTAAATAGTGTATTATATGAAGACTTACCCACTATTCTGTGGAGTTGGGAATTGATACTCTTCAGGGAATGCTTTTTCTTTGAGGAGGATTTGGGGATCATTTAGAAAGCAGTAAAAAGCGATTGTTCCCCCAAATCACACATCAAGCCGGCCCTCCTGGTGATGAGGAAGCCACCCTTCTTTCTTTTCTCATTTGCAGTACAAGCAGACTTTCTTCCTCTCTTGCTTCTCCCCAAAGTTCAGTGACAGAGACTAGAAACCGATGCTAATTTCCTTCATTCCCTTTGAACGTAATCTTCCTGCAAGACCAGGTAAGCCATTCTGCATTTTCATCTTGGTCCTGGTTTTCAGAGGAAACACATTTTTTTCTCCATCTAATTCTCCCTCAGCCAGTCTCTGTCATGCACAACCACACTCTGAACTACTGGGAGTCCAACAGCAGAGTTTCTGTAGTAAATAACAACCATCTCACCACTGTTCTGGTTCCGAAAAGGTGGGCTTCTGCCACCTCAGTCTCCTAGGGCCGTAAACCAGCCCAATATCTGTGTTCTGACTGCTGTCTCTCCTAGGCCCGTTTGGATTTAAGAGACTTTTACTTGAAGTGACCAACCTAGGTCCCTGTATATTGTTTCTGTGACACAATTGATTTTTCTAAGAAAATAAAGCTGAAAATATCTAGATCTTTCATTCATGCCCACATGTCCTTATCCCTTCTTTGAAGACTTAAGGGCTCCTCAGCGCTAGATGGAAGGGCTGCAGATGAATAAACCAATAGGCCCCACACTGAAGAGGTTATTCTCTCCTGGAGGGAACTAACTTACCAGAAGACAATCCCAGTACAGCAGGCTTGACTAGAGGAACGAGCAGAAGTGGAGAAGACTGAGTAGCTAGTTCCACTGTGCAGACAAGACTAAGACTTTGGCAAAATGGGGAGGACATGGATGACTGGGCCTGTGATGACAGGCCTCAGGTGTTCTGTGCATGCATGTATGCATGTATATCTGTATACATGTGTGTATCTGTATATATGTGTGTACATGCATGTGTGTGTAGGCTGGAGTGAATGGGATGGGACAGGTTCTGAAGACCCTCACTGCGCAGAAGACCCTGGACTTCTTCCTGTGAGGCTTGTGAACAAAGCATGTTACAAGGGGTCATGGTTTATAGTAATGTCTGCTTTTTTTTATCATCCTGAGATGCTTCAAGAATGCCCCAGTTGTTTGTATTTGAAGAGTTCCCAACATTCCTAGACAAGCTCATGCCTGAAAAGGAAATCTGGTGCTGCTGGAGCACTAGTTCCTCTTCCATCTGTGTGGAAGACATTGGTTGAACTGGAGGTCTACCCTTTACCCTGGGGCTGTGGCAAAACCTCAGAAGCATGACCTTCCTATTGTGGGGGCATCGTCGTGGCCTGGGGGTCGCACTGTAAGCTGCTGTGGCTGAACCACAGAAGAAGGCCTGCATGGACTTCCACTGACACAAGATTCCTCTTGAGAGGAGGAAGCTGGTGTCCATCATCAACAGATCTTAGATCAGAAAAAATCTTCTCTGATTTGATTTCAAGAACGTTTATCATTGATCTGTGCTCCTGAGTGATGAAACCTGAATACTGGGCCTAAGGGATCATTTCTCTTGATAATTTACACATAAAGAAAATGAAGAGATCTTCATGAGTCAAAAAGTGGAAAGACTTCTTGGATATGCTCCAAAGACTGCCAGAGCGCACTGCTTTTGAAAAAATAGCAGCCTTGAATCCGTGTTCCTGTGTGCACTCAAACTCACACACACCTACACACGTGCGTGTCATTTTATTTAGCAAGATATAAAGCTACATAGAACCAGCTATTAATGTATAATAAGTAGAATAATGTGATCCTGTAAGCTACTATATGCCTCTACTAATTCCTAGCATTTCAACATTTTATCTTTGAGTTTTAAAGTCAAATAGTTTCACAACGAGTTTTCTTTATCTCCGAGATTCACCAGTGCTTTATAAACCTTTAGCTGACAATAACCATTACTATTAAAAATAATTGTTTCAATGCTTAAGTAGAGTAAGGCATGAATATCAACAGGGATTTAATGGCCACTGGGGAAATGTTTGCAATACATATGACTAATAAAAAGCAAAATTTCTTTCTTTATTCAGTAGTTCTTGAGGGGTTTTCTATTTTCCTCTCATTGTTTTTAAATGTTTCCTAGGTTCCCACGATATGTGTCTTTTAACTGATTTTTAAGTTATGTGTAACTATTGCCTTTGTATGTCATTAAAATATTTCCTTACAGATATGCTAGAAGTGCTATCTTCTTGGTGACAGGCCTGGGACTTGGGAAACAAGGGTCATCCCTGTGTTTTCCATTTTGTAGTCCTCTATATTATTTGACTTTCTCTCCTGAAGCATATTTCACTTCCATAATTTTAGAAAGCCAGTCTAGGACTATAAATTTGCAGTGAAAAGCATGGAATTGCTTGATTCCTAGTCCATGACTCAGGCTACAAGGAAGGTGAACATTTCAGAGTTACATGGTCTGCAAAATCACATCTAAATTTCAAATACCAAAGAAGTTACTAGAGAGTAAAATTTCAGAATATTTCAAATGACAGCAACTTTGGTAAATTATGATAAAGAAAAGTCGTTACACTAATGCAAGACTGTCTTGAAATGCTTTTAAGTTGTTAGTCAGGTGACTTTGAGTTTACTTTTCTCCTCCCAAGTCTAGATATTAAGATTGTTTCTTCTCATGTTTTAGTTTATCAGTGAACAAAATGGGAATGATTCTGTTTTCCCCCACTCTTCGAAGTCTGTAAGAAATTGAGCTGGAAACTTCAAAAAACATTTTTAATGCTCTAATTTTCTGTTGGCTTCTGTGAGCTTTTGCTCAGAGCTATGTTTATTCAACAGCATTGCGAATTCAGACCTTTCTTCTCTTGGTCTAGTCATGAGTTAAATTCCAACCAAAGAAAGGGTCGGATAAAGCCAAATTAATGATGACCCTAGGAATCTGACTACAGCAATGAGGCCCCCAGAAGGGAAGGAGGAGAGGTGAGACCCAACTAGGGGGAGGCCCAGGGAGCAGCAGAGGACACCGGTGCTTTGGCTGTGGGTGCGCTGCAGTGACGTCCATCTGAGGAGCTGTGAGCCTGCACCCCGCAATCACAGTGTTGTAAACCAATGTTACCTCAAAAAATGATACAATTTTTAAAAATCTGTGGAACACGTGCCTGACTAAATCAGGAACACTGAGATGCATATGCAAATAGAGGCAAATTAGCTTCTGCCTTGGGGGAGGGAGAGCAATGGAACCTCTGCCCCAAGATAGCCTAGCATTTGCACACCTTCCACAGATAAGCGTGAGTTGGCATTGCTCAGGTCTCGACCATCTCCCGTGCTGGACGGTGGCCCCCAGAGGATCAGGAGGGGAACCGGAAAGATGTGCTCTGGGCATTGCATGGCTGGGTAGGGCAGCCCAGTCCAGTCTCCCACAGCCCCACACCAACTCATTTCCTTTTTTCCTTTTTTTTCTATAAGCATGGGACCGTTTATTGGGGGGGGGGGGTCCATGCATGATCTTATATATGATTTCTTTATTTAACATTTTTCCTCACATCATTGCAGTCCCTATATTTCTCCTGCCACCATATCACCGGTGACCCATGACCCTCTTCCTTGTGTTCCTTCCTACTGTTTTGCCCCCTCCCTCCCCCTCCTTTGCTATGTATTTCAGTTCCATGATCAGCTTGTTAGTTTGAGTATTTCTTGTCCCTTTGCTTGGTGTATTCACATTCCACTCATAAGTGAGACCATCCAGTACTTGTCTTTTTCCTTCTGACTGGTTTCAACCAGCACAAGCCCTTCCAGCTCCACCTTGCTGTGAATGGCATGCCGTTGTCCTTTTTGACCACTGAATAATATTCCATCGTGGAAATATACCACAGCTCTTTGATGCCTTTGTCTATTTGCAGGCATTTGGGGTCTTTCCTATCTCGGCTCTTGTGAATAGTGCTGCCAGAAACATAGGAGTGCAGGTTGCCTTTCGAATGAGTGTTTCTGCGGTCTTTCACACTGGCCTGTTTTTGACTGATCCAGAAGTGTTGATGAGTGTGTGTCTACTCATGCCCTGTCCTAAGAACACACTGTCCTCATGTAGACCCAGAAAGGCTGGCTTTGTGGCCACGGCCAGTGTCCAGCGGTGCAGCCTGCCTGTCATCGTGAGCCCCAGCCAGCCCTCCATGATGGGTTGGTTGAATGAGGGTCAGACGATACTTAACACGAGGTCTACAGCCATCTTCTCCCGGTGAGTGGGAGGGCGGATTCCAGTTCGCGAATTCCTCGGTGCTCAGCACCTGCGGGCCTTTCATGGTCCCAGACTCACTGCCGCCCGGGGTGGGGGGAGCCCCGCGCGCACACAGGCCCACCCGCAGTGCCAGCAGCAGCTGTCCGAGCTTCGCAGCAGGGACTCCAGAGCTGAGGGCAGCTGACGGCCTGCCCCCCACTCCTGCTCTCTCTCCTTGCGGGAATCCAGTTCTCACCATGGCGGCGCTGGATTGGGAGAAGGGAGACATGAACATGGTTCCGGCTTAGTAGTTTGGATGGAGAGACTCGTTCAGGAGGGAAACGACTTAGGTAAAATGTGTCCGATTTTATAGCACCGCCTGTGCTGCCATGTGGTGAGCACCTACTGTGTGCTGGGGCTTGCCCTGGGAGCTCAGGGGGTTGCACGAGTCCTCACCAGCACCGGGTCGGGTGGGGTCGGTCCTCGTGCCCACCTTGCGGATAAAGGGGGGGGGCATCCAGGTGTGCTGACTTCCGAGCCACTTGCTCTTCCCTGCGTGGAAGGGTCCCTCTGTGGGTTCCTCCCACGCCCCCATGTGTCTACACGCTCTCCGGCCACTTGGATGCGCTCCCCGAATTCCGCCCACCTTTGTCTCTCGGAGCCTTGGTCCCATGCCACCCCAAGCCTTGGGCTCCAGAGCCTCCACCCGCTAGTCTAGCCTCCACTGCAAGCACCTGCTCCAGTTGGCCTCTCTCCCCCTCCTCCCTCTCCCTCCCTCCAGCCTTCTCCCTCCCTCCCTCTGCCCTCCCTCCCTCCTTCCCCCCTTCTCTCTGCTCACAGGGCCCACCGCCAGCACCCGGGCCGCTGCCTCACTTGCCTGCCCAGCAGATACCCAGAGCCGTGGGGCTTCTCAGCCTCCCGGGGACGCCCCCTGGCAGCTGGCTCTCCCTCGCGCCCTCTCTCCCCTGGGAAAGACAGCGAAGGCCTGGAGCTTCCTGTCCTTGTGCTGGGGGCAGAGTTGTCTCAGAGCCCCCCACTCTCTCACCGCACAGGCAGCGCTGCCTCAGCCGCCAGCGTTCACTGCTGTCCTCCCGGCGCCTTCCCACCCCAGCCCCTCCACAGGCCTGGCGCTGCTCCCGCGCCTGCGCCGGACCCAACCACGTGTCTCGAGCCAGAGCGCATGCGCAGGGGACATGGTGGCGCATGGCGGGGACACCGACTAAGCTGGCTTCAGTGACCCCGCGACGCCAGCCACACTGCTCCTGGGCTCCTGGTTGTGCGGTCTGGGCGCCCGTCCTCTCCAAGGGCTGCCAGGCTAAGTCGCTCGCCCCACGTGAGGCAAGATGTTTGCCCGGGCCGCCTCCAGGGAACCCCTCGGGGCCCTCCCCTCCACATGCTTGAGGATGGCACCCGCTTTGCCCTCCCGAGGGGCCCCCTTTCCCTCTCTGAGCTGTGGCACTGGCAGGCCTCTACCTGCCCCCCCCCCGGCCCCAGCACCACACGCACAAGGACCCTTGTCTCAGGGAATGAAAATAAGCGCCACTTTCTGTCTGAAATGCCTGAGATCTGCAGCCAAACCGAAACTTGGGGGTCAAGACTGCACCCCGTCATTAAGCTCGCCCTTCAGCTCTTGAGCTGTCACTCCTCGGCCCGGCACGCCTGGGAAATAAATAAAGGCCGCCCAAAGGATCGCAACCCAAAGAAGTCCCTTATTAACTCGCCTGTAAAACATAGTCCCACTCCGTGCAGCGAGCTGTTGCCATGGCAGCGTCTCCCCCAAACTGAAATATTCGGCACATCACACGCAGCGCGGCCTGTGCGTAAGCGTCGCCACGACGCTGCACCTGACGGCGGCCGGGGGTGGGGGGTGCTGAGCACGGCTGTGGGCGCCCCTCTTCTGCCTGGTTCTTCACGAGCTGGTTCTTCGTGACTGGAGAGGAAGCCTGCAGCAGCTTTCCCGTCCCCGGAATCGTAGGTGACGGATTGCGGTTCCACGGTCGTTGCTGAGGACCAGGCCGTGCTGGCTTGACTGGGCTGTTCCCATTCGGGGCCTGTGGCCTTCTCTTCTCACCCCTCCAGTAAAGCATCTTGTCCTGACTCCGTGCCATGCGGGCCAGGGTTCCTGTGGCTTCGCGATAAGATACATGGTCGCGGTTCAGGAGACTTCGGAGGCCTTGCCAAATCCTCATTGTTCGTTTGATTGAAAACTTCCCAGCTCCACAGCTCCGGTCTGTTAATCATGAGGTCACCAAAGCTTTAATTTGCTTCCAAAGGGTGCTTTTATGTGGTCGGCCCCGAGCACCGGTCTAAAATAATAGTGATTGTATTTCTCCTGCACAAAGGGAATATTTTCTAAATTGAAGAAAATAGCGGGAAAGAATTAAGATTTCTTGGCCTTTCATACACATAAACATCTGAGCCGCCCGGCCTTGCTGCTAAGGGTTCCTCCAAGTATCTTCCGCATCCACTGCTCACCAAAGGGCTCCCTAAAGAAAGAGGTACCCCAGCCCCTAGGGCCATGCATTGGCATCGCGCTTCCGGAGGGTGGCATACATTCTAGGTGCCGGAACCCACTCTGGGATCTGAGAAGCAATAGAGTGAGGTGGTCGTGTTGGCGGACACAGTCTCCCGAAATGATGATCTGGTCGAAGGAGAAATGATTAAGGTCCCCTTTACGAGAACAGAAGAAACGCCGCCTAGTAACAAAGCCCTTCTTCTAAGATGCTCCCTCATTGCTTCTTGACGGTGGCCCTGTTGCGATGTGCGGCCAGGCACTTCTTGGCCCTGGAGGCTGTGCTGTGTGCAACAGGAGCGGACTGGGAGCAGCGTCTCTGATCTCTATGCCCATAGATAGGTCCCCAGCCCCATTTACGACCACCGGAAATGCCTCCTTACTGTGCAAGGTGCCCTGGGGAACAAAATTACCCCCTTTGAGCACTCCTCCTTTAGAGCTTCGTGACAGTGAGGAGCTAGCCATCGCTTTGCTGCAGGGAATATGAGCAGTTCGAAATCTGACCTACTCCCAGCAGTATCTGATACTGAAAGTTTGAACCAAATAAAACATTTCAAGTTGCTTGCTTCGTGTAATTGAGGCCGGGGCAGTATATGTTCAAAGGGAACCCTGCCCAAGAGCTCTGGCTTCGTACCTTTAAAGCACAAGAGGAGTCTACCTGTTTTACTTATTAAACGGAACCTAAAAGGAGATTTGCTTTTATTCCTAGGTCACTGGTTAATCACTGCTTAAAAACCTCTTCACTTGAAAATTCTAACAAAATGAAGGCTAAAAGGTAGATCAGATCTAGGTGGAGAGAATCTTGGAAACAGGGGGAGACCAAACCCCCAAAACTCTACTTCTCCTGGTTTTGATAACGGGGCGAAAGGGACAGAAGCCGCCAACCACCAAGTCACAGGAAAAGAACCTTTTAAAATGCAGCTTCGGCCCGGCCTAAGGTAACATGCAGTTTAAACAACAAGTTTTATTAACAAGGAAAATTAACCAGGAAAAAGGAAAGTCCACAAAGCCACAATTGGCAGTTATCTGACCCCAGTCACCATTCTCAGTTCCAAAAGTCCCAAGTCCCAAAGACGCATGTCCAAGATGGTGCCTCTTTGCCCCTCCAAACCTGAGGCAGGTGCTGCGAAGTCCAGTCTTTCTCCAGCATCTTCTCTTTGCTTCTTCTCCAGTGTTCCATACTGCTCTGCTTCTCCAAGGCTCTTCAATTTTCTTCCACAATTGCTGATGCACAAATCAGCTCTCCAAATCCCTGGCCATCTCCAGGTACTAGCTTGTTAATGCCACCTTGCTGCAGTGCCACACTCCACACCAGCTGGTTTTCTGTCAGTCACCATGGCTCCTTGCCACCTCTAGCTCACTCTTCAAGGGGCTTCCCCCAGCCAGGCCACATGAGCCTGTTCTCTCAGTCCACCATTCTCGTCTCTTTCTTTTCCTTCTCTCTTTTTTCTTTCCTTGCTCCTTCCTTTTTACGCACTCTTTCCGCACTCTCACTCCCCATTTTCTCTCATGGGTTTATCAGACTCCACCCACCAGGGCATTTTGGCGCCTGTTCAATTTTCAGCTGCGTTACTACCCTGTATCAGTTTGCAAGACTGAAAGCCCTTACTCTGCAAATATGAAATCATAGAAGAAAACTTTGCTTTTTACAGCAGTTTCTCTCTGGCTTCAGCCCCAGGATATATTCTCTGGAGTGTGTACATTTCTGTTATTGCCAGGGATCCATATGGCACAAACTCCCTGGAGAAAATCAGAGATGCAGTTCTCCAAGTGTGAGCTAGAACCCAGGGGAGATGGCGTGCAACAAGGGTCTATGACACTCAGACGACACTCCTAATACTGATGCCAGTGGCCCTTTCCACTGTCATTCTGTCACGAGGATACAGTGGTGTTTTCTGCTCCGTCTGACCTCACAAGCACATGAATGCAATCACTGCAAGAATCCAGCTGTCAGTGCTTCAACCAGGTGTTCCAGAGAGCCGTGGAAATACAAAACAATGTCCCTCATCTCACTGGTTTCTTTTGTGTGATAAGCAGGTTCATTTTATTTATTTTTTTAAATTATTTATTTTTATTGTTTATTTTATTTTACATTGTCATCTACCCTGGGTTCTCCCACCACCTTATCACCCATGAGCCTTTGTCTTAGTCTTTTGTGGCCCTCCCATGCGCAGCTCCCCCCCCCTCACACTCTGTGCTACAATTCTGCTGAAAGTTAGTTTTAAATTTTTCTTGTCTGTTTTCCCTTTATCCCTCATACAAATGAGACCATCCAGCACTTCTCTTTTTCTTTCTGGCCACTCTGGAAAGCTGTGTGGAGCCCCCTTAACCTACTGAAAATGGAACCCCCCATTCAATCCAACAATCCCACTTCTAGGAATCTACCCAAAGGATACAAAAACTCTCGTCCAGACAGCTTCTTTGTAAAGAAGCTCCGGAGAATGAGTTTTTATTATCATGAAGCATTTATAAACATTTCTCTTCTGCTTTTCAACTTGGAAACTATCACAACATCAGCCCCATGCACAGAAGCTCTTTGAGGTCCTCACAGTGACCAGTGTGTCAAGTAAACAGTATGACCAGGAGGCCGCAAGTCCCCTCATGCTGTGCTGGCGACGAGGCATCCGTGGGGTGTTCACTCGGGGCGGGCGGTCATTAGCATCCCCCTAGTAAGGAGACGGTGCATTAAAAATGCAGCTTCCCTGGCCGCTGTGCTCCCTCCTGGTGGTGTTCATTCGTGGGAGATCTGGCAGGGACGCCTCCCTTCCTGACAGCTTTCTGTATCCGTCTTCACCTTCCATCAGCTCCTTCAGAGCAGCTCTGGTTTCACGAGAGAGACTCCCGGCCCCTGCGCTGTCTGGCTGTCTTCTCTTCCCGAATCCTCTCTCCCTGCTGGAAATGACAGGCCAAGAAGGTCCCGCGAGAGCTGCTCTCGGGAGCTAATTAATGGCCGCGCTGATTGACCGCGAGCAGGGCGGGCATCTCTCTTTAGCGCGCCTCGTCCCCATGGACCTCGGCCTTCTGCCAGCCCCGCGGGTCAGCGAGCCTCTCGTGCCCCTCATTTGTTGCGTGGGTCACACAGCCAAGACACTTCCTTGTGATGGGCTCAAAAAAGCGTCAGCAAATTGATTGTGACAAGAGCGGTTTCCTCATCAGCCCGCCCCGTCTCTCCCGTGACGCCTCCATCTCAGTCCTGACCAAGCTGAGGCCGCATCTGGGCACGCCAGTGCTTTTCTCGGGGTCACAGGGCAGCTCGGTAACATCTGTAGACTCCACCTGGGTTCGAGCTCCAGGAAACGCCTTAGCAACAGCTCCTGTGGTTCTTCCATTTGCCGGTGAGCCTCTGCCAGTGTCACACAACCTTGGCCCTGCCCTGTGGTCCATGTCCTCATCCCTGGGACAAAACGGCCAAGGGGACCAGTTGCAGATGAACTTGAGGTCGCTGTCAGCAGAACTGAAGTTAGAGTGACCTGGGTCATGGGTGGGTGTCGGGGGGGGGGGTGTCATCACAGGACACCAGAAGTGTGTAAGCAGAAGGCAGGTGGAGGAACAGCTGAGGAATGGGACCGGAGGCCCCTGGCCAACGTGGCTGCCTTTGGCGACAGAAGCAGAGGGGAACAGGTCGCTGCCTCCTGCTTGGGCTGCTGGAGCGAGCGGACTAGCATCAAACAAGAGGAGAAAGAACAGGTTTAAGGACACATGTGCACAGAACTGACGTGACATACATTCTGACGTCAATGGGTCAGCTGTGGGCTGGTCCTGGCTCACGTGAAGAGGGCCCTGGGGCTGCAAGGAGAGAGGTGGGGGCTCCCAGGAGGAGGGGCGGGTGGCTCATAAGACAAAGTCCAGTGCTCTGTATCTAGGAGCCTGGCCTGCCATGGAGACCCGTCTCTCCCCCGGGGGCTTATTTGTGGAGATCACCTCAAACTGAGCAATGCCCCCAGTTTTCATTCTTGTAAGTGGTGAAGGGAACAGGGGGAAGCAAAGTTCCCTTCGCAGACGGGGCCTTGCGGGAACTTAGCTCACAATAATGCGCGTGCGGGTCACTGGACCTGTCTCAGGGCGGCTGCGCTCCATGAGGGACCTGCATCGGCGTCCCTGAGGGCTGTGCCTGCGCAGCCACCGCGGGCTCCTGCACGTTGTAAATGTGCTGACCCATTTGAAGACAACGACGAGATCCTGTGCCCCCTGAGAATCACGGCTTAGCCCTCACCACCCCCCCCTGCCCCCAGGAGCCCACAGCCAGCGGGTGCTCAGCAAGTGCCTTGCACTCTGGGGAGAGATGAGAGACAGAGACGCTTCCTGAGCTCTGATCCCAGCTCATCCAGGCATCATGCTAGGGGCACTGGAGTTCGGAGCCAAATCCCCGAAAACAGCCTGGTCTCGGGCAGAGGGTGCCACTCAGGGGCCAGCGAGAGGCCCCACGGGCTGTGATGGCCTGTGATGGGCTGTGATGGGTTGTGATGGGCTGTGATGGCCTGTGATGGGCTGTGATGGGCGTGGAGAAGGCTGATGGCTGTGGGTCCTGACTGGCAGAGCGGGAGGTGCTATCTCCAGTGTGGCTGCGAACGACTCTGGGACATGCCTCTGCTGGAGCTGGGTGTTAGCGATGAAGGTGGCGGAGGAAGAGGCTTTACAGGCCAAGCGACGGGAGAGTGGCCGGAGCCTGAAGTCGATGGGTTTGGCCAGAGCGAAGGTGCCCAAATGGTTGAGGAAGTGGGGGCTGACCAGGCCTCCGTGAGCCCTGCACATGGGGCTTGAGCTACTGCACCCCCAGCCTGCCAGAGCGGGTGACACCCCGCTGAGATCTGCCCCAGGCATGTCCTGGAGCCCTGTGGGGGTTCTAGCCACTGCACTGAGTAGGCAAGGACTAGGTCTATATTGGGGCATCACTTTTTGAGGTGATCATCTTATGACAATCTCAGTTCGTTTTATTGTCCGCCAACTCCAAAGAACCTTTTTAGATATTTTTTCCTAATTGGCACTCCATGAAGTGTTACCACCAGAGACATGTTGTATGTTTACATATCACACCTATGTGTGTACGTGTAATCTGTGCTTTGTATGTGAGAAGAGCCATATTTTTGTCCCGCAACTGCCCGTTTTCACCCTCTGGTGATCATCATCCCATTAAGAGTGGAAGCCACAATCACACAATTGTATCCGTGTCTGTGTAGACAGGCATGTGCATGTCACAAGTATGCATACACACGAGGGGGCCACTCTCATGGCATTTATTCCTGCACAGTGGAAGGGTGACTTTCCAGAAGAGTGAGTCTTCCTCCTCCATCCTGGTGCCAGGAAACATGAAGTGGTCAGTGGAGGGGAAAATGGTCAAAAAGTGCCAAGGCCAAAGGAAACAGATGGCAGCGTCGCAGAAAACGTTTCCTTCAACGCAGAGGCGCCTATGGAGCCATCTCTTGCTGTGACGGCGTGATTCCCGCAGGAAGGGCACTTCCAGGTTCCCCACGTGCCTGAGGAGGGTGGGCCTGAGCATGAGGACTGCGGACAGGGCTGGGGAGAAAGACTTGGCGAGACCTGGCAAGGGCACCTATGGCAGAGATGGGTGAAGAAGCTCTGCTTACTTGTCCACCTCGAGCTTATACCAAGGACATGGGGGTCATGGAAGGAGACGCTTGAATGAGATGTGGGGGAGGGGTCTGTGGGGAGGCTGGAGCCGCGGCCATTTTCTTGGCTTGGGTTTTGCTCTTTTCCTTCCACACGTACCTGGCCCCTCTGCCCGCTCCTCCCGGGCCTCACCAGAAGCACCCTTAGACCTGTGGCAAACTCCGGGCCTCAGCAACCCCGCTTAAGCCCAACCCTGTATGGCTGGGCATTGCCCATGAGGCCATGGGTGACTCTGGGTGCTTCATGGGGAAGCTCTTCACTACTTCCTCTCTCCTCGCTGGTGCACACTAACCGGGTTAAAGTCCTTTCCTGTTGAAGGCCTGTCACAGAGAGTGTATTTGTCTCCGTGCAACAGATGGCAGAGCCCATTTGGAGCAGGCAGGTTTGGGGGTCCTGGGGTGCTCTTCAGTCTGCCCAGTAGCATTCAGACATGAAACCCTACTTTAGGGGGAGAAATGCACCTTCCTCTATCCTAGATCAAGTGTTATTGTCTCTTCAACAATGCTCAATGGATTCTCAAAACCCTTTCTTTACACCCAGCTTTTTCCAGATACCCTTCAGCCCACCCTTCCAATTTTATGATAGTACAATTGTCTCATACTTGTTACAATGCAATTGAGTAGTTTATAGCCCTTGAGAACCATTTTCGTTTTCTTAATTGGATTAGACTGCAGACTCTAGTCTCATCAGGGACACATTTCAAAGCCATCTACTAAGGAGAGTTCCTTCGGCAGATCCATTATGCATTGTTCTGAGTAGTTTTAGCCCTGGGTCAACCTTTTTCTGACCTTGTACCCAACTCTCGTGGTTCCCCAATAAAGCCCACATGTGGTGATTATGATTCAGGCATTTTTCTTGGCATCCTTGAAAGGAACTATTTTAACACTTGTTATTGTGGTGGCAAAATACACGTAGCCTAACACTGACTGTAGGTGACGGTACGTTCATGATGTGCGCAAGTATAATTCTACACACAGTTCTGGTGTGTGGGGTTCAGTAACAGTGACATCTTCCTTGAGTTTGGTCCATTTGTTAAAGGGTTCACAGAACTCAGAGAGATATTTTACTTACTAAATCATCATTTTGTTATAAAAGAATGTAACTCAGAAATAGCCCCCATATAACAGGCACACTGTGCAAGGTTGGGGTTCAGTTGAAGACTTTCCATAGTCTCCACCAGTGTACCATTCTCCCCAAATCTTACATGTGCTTACCACCCAGAAACTCTGTGAAGCTTGTCCTTTGGGGTTTTATGGAGACTTCATTACATAAGGGTGCTTGGTTTAAAAGTTGGCCATTATGGCTTGGTTCCATCTCCGACCTTGTCTTCTTCCCAAAGATGGGTGGGTAAGACTGGAAGTTCCAACAATGGGATCATATGCTTAGTTCCCCTGGCAAGCAGTTCACATCCTTAGGTTACCTAGGTGATTTACCCAAGTAACTATTAACATAACAAAAGACCCCTTTGTGGCACCTTTCACCTAGGGTTTTAAGAGCTTTCATCTAACGGTTTTAGGAACTCTGTGCCAGTAGTAGGGACAAAGACCAAATCTGTATTTCTTATTATAAACCCCAGGATCACAACAGCCGTCACCACTACCTAGACCCAGAACATTTGTGTGACCTCCAAAAAGAAACTAAAAATCGCTAAGAAGTTGCTCACTCCTCATCTCCCCCCGCCCCCCACCCACACACCACCCAGCAACCACAGTCTGTCTCTAGATTCACCTATCTGGATGTTCTATATTAAGAGTCAGAGTCATATAATATGTGGCCATTTGTGCTGGCTTCTTTCATTTACCATAGCGTTTTCGCATTCATTCAGGTTGTAGCATCCATCAGTACTTCCTGCATTGCTATGACTGGATAGTATTTCATTGTGTGTGTGGAGATAGAAAGCAGCACTGTTGTGATGGTCAAAGGTAGAACCACCCCAGACACCCCTGAATGGGTAAATGAGCATATCTTAATTGTAAACAGTGTTGCTATAAACATTCGTGTACAATTTGTTGTCTGAACAGCTGTGTTCTTTTTGTCATAACCTAGGAGTGGAATTGCTGAGTCATGTGGTGCTTCCATGTTTATTCCATCGAGGCATTTCCAAGTGTAATGCATTTTTAAAAATCAATGTGGCCTGATTTATACAATTCTTACCTCTTTAATTTGATTTTAATGGTAGATAAAACTACAGCAAGACAACGGTTAGCTGAAGGGATGAAGGTGCCTTTGTGAAGTCCATCATACCTGGGCCCAGAATCTCCTCCCTTTGGCTAGAAACAGAGGATCTAGGAATTGCCACCTAACCACACTCTGCTGTCCAGTGACTGGGAGAGAGAGTCCTTGTCTGTGGGTGTCTGAACTAAACATTAGGGTATCTTTATGTTCATGACAAGAGAAAACCTGGTGGAGGTAAACCACTGAGGAGTTCGAGGACAGGATATATAACATGTCTGGGGTATTCTGAAACTGGATCATGAGGTTGAGCTTAGTAACTGATCATACACCTCCCCAGCTGTACTTTACATTTCAGTTTGCTTTCTCTTCCACCTCCAAAGAAACCAGATTATTTTTGCATCAATTATCCATGTCAATTCATTTCCAATTTGGCATCTATTTTGTAAAGAAATCCCTCGCTCTACAATTGTGTTACTTTGCTCAGAGCATCTGGTTGCATACCGGAATGTTTCAAATGCATCTTACTTTAAAATATTATTCTGCCAGTTTCATGTGTGTGTGTATGTGTGTGTGTGTGTGTGTGTGTAGTGTGTCTGTTTTATGGAAAACCATACAATACCTTCAAAATACTCTTATCAGTTCTCTCATAAAGTCTCTGAGGATGTTCTTTGTCTTCAGATTTTATAGGATAAATACTTTTCCCAAGTCAATATTATACCAATATTTGGTTGAAAACACTTTGACATAATTTGTATTATTTTCTGAGTGTTATCAGATTACTTTCACAATGTAGACAAAGGCATTTCGGGGTTCACTAATATTTGATATATTTGAATCTTAGCATCTTTGAGAAAATGTAATCTGATTTGTTTTAAATTAAGCTAATACCTTTTGTGATGTCCCCTCAGGCCAAAACCAGGTGTTTCATATGCAACTTTAATTCACTGATGACATATTCATGAAAGCCACAGTACATTCAGTTGATCCTTAGCAGTTTCGCTGAACGCAAAACATGGGAGATGGGGAGACGCAGAATATAGGCTCATAGATGTCAACCAGCTCAGGATTGAGCATATTTGAAATTGAAGACAGAAAGCGTCCCATGCTGGTTCCCAGTCATACTCATGCATAGAAAATGTTTATCTTTTCACATAGCGCGGGTAAGATAAAAGGTATTAGCAATGATTCTCTTGTGATCCATAAACCCCGAAATCTGGTACAGCAGAGAATGAATGCTGACACTCTTTGTCGGCTGACCCTCCCGTTTCCTACCCTTTCAACATCTAACCACTTCCTGAGACATGCCTATGAAAAGTGAATTGTGGCCTTTCCTGCTTCATTTGCTTCTTAATTGTGCATGATTTTATAATGCCCATAAAATAATACTTATAGGCATAACATATCAAAAGCAGCACTTTGCAGAAAAGGAGAGTTAGATTTATTTCCAGATGTTTCTACAGAGCATTTCTTTTTTCTTTTACCCACCCTGCACTCTGATTTCGTGGTTGTGATTAGCACTACAAACTCCCAAGCAAAAATTCATCTGCTGATTCCTGCCACCTACCGAATCCAGTTTTTCAGGGCTCCATTTGAGACATAATGAAAATCTACTTTGCATAATTATCATATGAAGCTATCTATAATTAAGTAATGAAGTATGGTTATGCTCCAGTGTGTAGACAAGACTTTATGTGAACTGAAACCACACAAAGGTTTATTTCTTGGCTCTTAATTTCATCTTGTGTCTTGGGGGAGCCAGAGGGATGGATAAGCAGCAGTTCACATCCAACAGAGTTGATTCCTCTAGGTAGACTTTTTTTCTTTCATTTTGGGAAAGAAAGCAATTTCTTGAATTGAAGAATAACTAAATGCTAATAGATACTGCTCACAAACTTTAAACAGTGCTAATTATCAACACTACACTTGCACTTTTGCCTTAAAAATAATTTTAAAAGCTTTTAAAATATCTGTACAAAGAGAACTATTATTCTTCTTGCAATTCTAAAGCTGGAATTGAAGCTTGCAGGAGTTTCAAACCTTGATTTATACTGGTGATTTGGAGCCTCTTTTTCTTCTAACTGGTTAAAGCAAACATGACAATAACAAGTTTAAAGCTAAAACCCTGATTCTAAAATGTCTAGTGGGGCATAACATCTCTGGGTTTCATTATGAAATCCCACGAAGCATTATTACATGAAACTTAGAATAACTGAATCGGTAAGTCTGACTATAGCATACCTGTATTTGCCAAATAGTCTTTGCACCCAACTCTTTGTCATACATGGTGACAGAAAATGAAAGTAAAGATGTACTGTATACCCTACATGGAGTTCAGAATCTGTAATATTCAATTTTCAAATTGCCAAGTGGTTGAGTTTATCAGTGATTTACTGGGACAAATACAGAAATAGGCTTAACATTTTAGTACATTTCATCCAATTGACCTTTCCTGTCCTAAATATTAGGAAAGATACCATTGTTTAATCTCACTAAATCATTTGTACTCTTGATGTTGAGAATCAAAATAGATGTTTTCTCCTAAGGAGTAAATAATAGAGATATAAGCATTCTTCTCAATATCTCCCTCATGATAATTTGTAAAATCATACTCTATCAGCTACATAAATGTATATTTAGATCTAGGGTTAGCAAACTGGCCTAGCAAACTGTTTTAAAACTAGCAAACTGTTTTATAAATAAAGTTTTATTGGAACACATTCTATTTTTTTACATTAACAGAGTTGAGTATTGATTGAGACCATATGACCTGCAAAATCCACTATCCTAAAATACTTTCTCTATGAACCTTTACAGGAAAAACAAAATCTGTCAACTTCTGATCTAAATATTATACTTAAACTGATATTTCTGGAATGACTGATTTTAGATCTTATCGACTATTATTTACTCTACCACATGGGGCTAGATTACTTGAACCCTTCCCTACCTTCTTCTCTATCCCTTTTATTATAAATAGCATGTCCTAGTGTACTTTTAGAAAAGTTTTTATTGATTGCACATATATATACACACATACACACACTTACATATTACATCGTTGTCTACCCTGATGTTCTCCCATCACCTTATCACCCATGAACCATCTTAATGTCTTGTGCCCTCCCCCTCCCCCCATTTTACCAGTACTTTCCACTTAGTAAAATGAAAATATAATCCATACACCATTGTCTGCTTACTTTCTCTTATCCTTTCCCAATTGTGTTTCATAGTTTATCTTCAACAACACGTGATCGAAAACAATTGCAGTTATTCCATAACCATTACTGATTCTTTTGTGCCTTAACTATAGGGTGATTCTAACCTTTACAACTCCCTGAAGAGTTTCATTTATCTTACTAAGAAAATATTATTCATTGCATAGCTAACTGTGCTGTTATATTGCCACTGTTTCTAAAGATTTTTTGCTTCTCTTGCAGTCTCTTTTTTTCCCCCTTCTTGCAAGTCCTGTCATAAATGCTTTGTCCTTCTAAAAGGTAAAAGTCAAATCTCTGGAACCACCTTCTTTCCTAGGCTTTACCCACCTCATTCCTTCACCACCTCTAATCTGCATTGGTGATTTCCAAAACCACTACAAAACTGCCATGCAGTGACTCTGCTTAACTCTTTTTTTTCTTTTTATATATTTTTTCTTGCACCATTGCATACCATGAAGTTTTCCCACCACCGTGTCACTGGTAGACTGTCATCCTGATCACCTGTGCTCACCCTCTCCTGATTTCACGCTCCCTCCCTCCACCTTGCTGTGCACTTCAGTTCTGTTATCAGTTTGTAAGTTTTAACTTTCCCTTGTCCTTTCTTCTCCTGTGTTGGAACCATGGTGTTCTTATCCCTTGCCCTTCTCTCTTGCTTTTGTTGGAGTATATCCTCAGATAACCTGCTTAGAAAAGTTATGAGGGAAGTAGATTTGCTAAATCTTAGCATTTCTGGAAATGTTTTTATTCTGCCCTCTCGTTGACATAGAAATTTATGTTGGAAATTATTTTGTCACAGGGGCATTTTTTTAATTATTAATTATTTTTAAATTTAATTATTCATTATTAAGGTAACATTGGCTAAAAACACTGTGTATAACTCAGAAATATGAGGTCCCAGCTCTTCAGATGTATGTTGCCTCATCACACCCACCACCAGAGTCCAATATAGTTTTAAGTCAAACTACATCGCCTCAGGTCTCCAGTCCTTCCGTGAAATAATGATCTGCTTCTCATTCCTTTATTCCTGATGTATCTTTTCTCTCCATGGTTTTGAAGATGATTTCTTTATCCTTGAAGTATTAAACTTTCATTGTGATGCATCCAAGTGTGAAGGTTCTTTTCTTGTCAGATTAACTTCTTAGGTCATTCAGCTCAGTGACTCTTCACATTCATCTCTTTGATCACTCCTTCCTCCCTATTGTTTTTTCTTTTATAGAAATTCTTATCAATTGTACATTGGATCTTCTGAACTGATCATTTGTAATTTTTTCTTATATTTCCAATATTTTGGCTTTTATTCCACTTTCTGGATGATCTTTCAAAAATTTATCCTTCCAGCTTTCCATTGAATCGAATACAAAATACTATGTGTACTGAACGTTTGAGACATTATGATGGCCCTTAAGAAACAGGTTAAACCACCTTAAATTTTACTTCAAGGAGAAAAAAGTGGTATAGCAGAATGTTTACTTTGCAGTTATAATATGAACAAGAACAAGTGTCAAATTTTGTTTTGTCTATTTGTATTATGTTCATCAATGTGCTTGCTCATGCGATCACCTTTTCTTTTAATGGCTCATCTTTATTATGTGTACTATATATTTTTGTGTTACAAATATTTTTCTTAGTGTGTTTTCATAGCTTTGATTATACTTTTCCCCTTTTAAATGATTGTATAATTGAATCTTTCTGTCTTTTCCTTTATAGCATCTGGATTTCATGTTATACTTAGAAATGTCTCTTTTAGGCCAAGGTTCTAAATGTATTCATGAGTATTTTCTTCTAGTATTTTCATAACTTTCATGTTTTATGTGATACATAGTATTTATAGATAGGAAACTGTGTATCATATGTTTGGGAATAGCTTGTTAATTTTCCAACTATATATCCAGTTAACTCCATTTTAAATAATAGCTCATGCTGTCCATGGGATTTGAATCATTTATGTTTTATTTATGTATCACTTCTGTTCTATTGCGAGACTTATCTGTTTCTTTCAGAGAATATATTGTTCATTGGTATGATGCTTCAGTCAGAGCTCTCTTCACTGCCATATTCTAACTGTCCAAAGTGCAGTTATTGTATTGTTCTGTTGCTCAGTGTCCCCAACTGTAAATGACAATATGAGTACTACCCATCTGGTAGGTCTGTTGTGAAAATAAATCTTCTGAGTCATACATATAACCTAGAATAGCGCTTAGCAAGTTTAGTTAGCATTAACAGCACCTGCTACTATCATGCTGATGGTGCTTTTCTTTAGGGACTAGCACAGTGCCCAATTAAAAAATATATATGACTTAATCGTTAGCTAAAGGAATGTCAGTCATAGGAGAGAAGGGAAGCCATTTGTGAGGAAGTTTTTTAAAAAGGAGAAAGTGATAGAGCAAAATATCCCAGGGTTTTATCCTGGCTCTTTGATTTGTTTCCCCCATGGTTTTTGTGGCCCAGAAAATAAGTGTCACACTAATAAAGGTTGAAAGTAGTTTTCAGCCCTTAAATTGAATTAAATGAATACTATTGTGACAAGTTAATTAGACATTCATAAAATTGCTAAATATATGTCATTGAAAATGCCTATGCTCCATATTTTGTTAAACATCAATTATGATCATAAGGAATCTGCACTAGTAAAATGGATACTGCTGACACATGTTAATTATTTTGGAAAATAATTGAGCTCTTTAAAATTTTCAATATGCTGTTAAACATGCATGGCCTCTGAAAGCTTTCAGCTATTTTGAGTTTATCTAAATGAAATAAAATTTTCATTTAAAATGAAACAAAATTTTCCCCATGAATTTCTCTTAGTAAGACAAATGCAAACACAAAATTATTGTAGCCAGGGTCCATAAAATAAGCTTGGACTACAGATGTTCAGGTAAGAATGTTCCCATCTTAGGAGCTTCAGCCTGTGTGGGAGCAGCCATGGGAAACTTGAACAAATAAGAGTTATTTCTTTTGTCTACAAGACAACGTTATGTCAATGCTCAACACTGAAGTATAAGAGAGAGTTTTGAAATGTGTGCTTCTGATCTATATCCATCGATTCTTACCAGCAGTCTGGGTTCATACCAGTGTAATGTCAAGTGTCAATTAAGCCACCAAAATTTTAGCATTGAGAATTGTTCTTGCCTCCTACAAATGCTTTCCATCTGGAAACTCAAATTCTCAACTACATCACAAGAAATTAAGAGGATAAAAGTAGAGACTGACAGCTCAGTCAACTAGTAGCAAGGGTGGCTGCCAATGACAAGAGCCATGGAAGTTGGCTATCTCTTTCCTCTCTAACGTGCCTCTCCCTGGATATGAGTCAGTACTTTTCAAATTGTGGTCTTCAATCCTGCACAAAATCACCTGAAGTGATTTTTAAAAAGTGACTTTTGAAAACACAGATTGCGAAGTAACACTGGGCTAACCAGTGGGGAAAACTGATGTATGACTTAGGTTATCGGTTCCATTGAGTTGAAAAATGAAATACTTCAAAGTCAATATCATCAAAATAGATCATGTGGAAAATATCAGACCGTTGTTGTACTTTTGAAAATTAATATTTGTAGTTTAAAATGGAGATGAGTGATGGGAAACTCATCATCTTGTATGATATTAACCCTCCTATCCAAGTGACTATTCTCCCTACCAAAATAAAAGACCTCACCTGCTATAATAGCTCTTGAACGACAAAGTCCTCCAGAATTCTCTCAGCCCACTTTCCCCTAAGGTTGACCTTGCTCACCATCCCCTAGCCGATACACCACTGAAGTGGTCGCACTCACTACCAAGTGTCATGGGAGGCCTGTGGATGGGATCTAAAGAGTCATGCTCCTAAGTTCTGCCCCGTAGCTCACAAGTCAGGGTTGAGAAGACAGACTCGAGCTAACTGCTGAATCATTTTCTGTTGTGGTTTTACCAGTGTATTCTCCAAGAATTCATTTCCCTGTGATATTTGAAATGTCCCATAGCCTTCTGTTGAGTTCAATTCACATGAACTTACTTACTCAGCCATCACACTATCTATACTGATTATTGCCAAACAGAGCTTATGATTCTGAGCATTTGCTTTGTAACTACCTGCCTATATTAACTGTCTTTTAAATTTTTAGTCACCAATAAATCTCAGTCTAAGATCTAGTGTTTCTTGGGCGTAATATACATCTAGAGCTGATGGTGTGAGGTGAGGTTGAAAGCTCCCAGCTTTGCTAAGCATCTCAATCAGCCCAATGATGTGACTTGATTATTATTGCTTCTGACACACTAGAGTATCATTAACATAAAAGTCATCTCTTAAACACATTGAACTGAACTCAATTAATGTAATTGATTATTGCTTAGCTGTGGGGATTTTTCAGCTTTAGGGAAACTGACAAACATCTTGCCCTTTAAAGATACTACAATTAGATTCACAATGTGTATTTTCAGGCATTCATTTCTTAGTCTTTAATGATGACAAAAATCTTTCTGTTGATAAAATCCTAATTGTTGAAGTGGTTTTCAGTAGTGCTATTGACAAATAGATCTTAGTCCTTGAGGGATAAATTTGATCATAAACTAATGAAAGCCATTTTGGATGATAATTTATACAAGCCCTAACAGATCATTGGTTTGTTGCATCTTGTTTGCTTAAGCTCAAAACATGACTGGGAAATGCATCCATTGTCTGCTTAAACGCCATGATCCTTTGACCTCTAACCCTCAAAATGAATCACATGGTGATTCATGAATGTGTTTACTAATGTGCATTCCACGTAATTCTTAAGAACTGTAACCTTACTTTCTAAGATTTTCCTCTTCCATCTTCTAGAATGTAAAGAGAATTTCAGAGAATTCAGAGAATTTATTTCCTCAACCCATTGTATTGTGGAGCCTTAATTAAGTGATAGGTTTTAGTGGTTCTGACCTTTCCAGGAAGGATGTGCTTTTGCTGGTAGAAAAAGAGGTATAGCTGATGCTGAACAGCATTCCACCCTGGTTCAGAGTTTTCCTCTCTAGTCTCATCTCTCCCCGACGCTGCTCTCTTTCCAAAACACTCCACCAAGTTACCTGACAAGCAACACTCACCATTGTCCCTAAGCTGTTTCTTTTATGCTCCTATGGTTTCTCTTGGCTGGGAATGTCCTGCCCATCTGTATCCATGTGGTGGCCCACCTTGCTCCTCCAGACTCTTGTCTTGGGCACTGCTCTGTGAAGTGTTTCCTGATCCCATGTGCTACCCCTGGCTTGAAGTGACTACCCCCATGGGTTGTAGCCTCAGTGTGGGGTGTATCATTCCATCACATTTGTCTTCAGTCATCTGCTCGGATGTTTCTATCTATTGCTCTCCCCACTGGATGGGAATTTCTTTGAGGGTATGGAAGTCATGGAACCAAGGAGAAGTTCTCAGTGAATTGTTAGAACTATAATTGTGATTGTAAAACGGTCCATAATTGCTAAGTCATGGAACCAACCTAAGTGCCCATCGATAGACAGATAAAGAAATTGTGGGATATAGATCACTGGAATACCACACAGCTATTAAAAAAGATAAAATAATGTCTTTGGGGACAAAATGGCTGAACTCCAGGGTGATTATTATGTTAAGTGAATTAAGTCAGAAAGTGAAAGACAGATATCAGATGATTTCTGTGAAATATAAGAAACATATACAAGCAAAATACAGCTCGGACAACTCTTAGACTTTGAGAAAAAACTTACCGGTTACCAGAGGAAGCAGAGGGGAAAGGGGATGGACTAGGTGAGATACTGGCATGGGTGATGTGGTGGTACATACACACATACGAAGGAGTAAAAATATAACCCCCAAATTAAAAAATAAATAAAAGCGGGTAAGAGGGAGAGAAAAAGTGAACAGAAAATTCTTGAATGAAGGAATGAATTAATCAGTGAAATAATGCACTGGCAACCAGTCTGTCAAGGCTCTAACACATCTGTTCCCTCTGCCTACACTAATTTTCCTTTGGATATCCTCCCAGCTCAGCCTCTCTCTTCACTCAGATCTCAAAGGCAACCTCCTTAGCGAGGCCTCCACTCCCTTCTTGTTCAAACTGACCAACCACCTTCCACTCTCTATTCTACTGCATGCTTTTCAATAAAACTATCAGTCCTTGAAAATACCGTGGTTTAGTTTGTGTTTATTTGGTTTTCATTTTACCAGTCTTTCCACTGAAGAGGTTGGCATTCGTTTTCCTTAAAGGACCAGATAAGAATTACTTTCAGCTTTGTGGACCAGAGGGTCGCTGTTGCCACTACTGAACTCTACAACTGCAGTGTGAAAGAAGATACAATGCATAATTACATGGATGTGGTTGTGTTCTGATAAAACTTTATTTACAAAAGCAGGCTGAAGTAGATTTGGCCCTTAGACTTACCTGATACCTGTTCTAGAATAGAAGCTTAAAGAAATCGGTGAAAGCCTAGGAACTAGGCAATGAAAAAGCTTCTATTAAGTAGTTGTTGACTAAACAACTATCCAACTATTGGATAAGTTGGATCCACCATGATTAACAAGATACTGATTTTGCTTGAACAGTCAAATGCTGCCAACTTGAAAAGGTAGACAATATCTTCAAACGAGCAGATCAACTTTCCTGAAACACGGAGGCATCGGCTTGGGTCTCCTCCGGTTCTCCAAGTCAGTAAGGTTCTTGCTCGTCAGTTTTACTCTATCTGTTAAGTTGGCTCTGTGGGTAATATTGACCAAATATTGATCAAAACAGCATCAGACAGGTTAGCGAGGGGAAACACTATGGAATATAATACGCACAGAACATTAACATGGTTTTAAATTCTAAAGAGTATTGGAGTGGAACAGGGATATTTATCCTTCATTGAGGGACCTGGGGCATCAAGGAGAGAGGGGACAACTCCATGAGACATCCAAGGATGGAGGGGACCTCGTCCTGACTGTGAGAGGAAAGGTTACCGATACACCTACAATGAGAAGAGATGCACCCTCCCCTGCAGACTAGATCATAAACAGGGCAGTAGCGGCTGCTTCTCCAGTTCAGGAAGAGGCTGAAGGCTAGAACTTGAAGAGCTCTTCTTCCATCAGGAGGGACAAAGATCTGGTGCAAGGATGGAAGCTTCTCCTGACCTTCAGGACCCTCCTAACTCCCCACACTCAACATTGTCAGATCTCTCCGCCATCTCTCCATGATGATTCCCTCCGAGGTGGCCGTACCCCTCCCCAGGCCCACCGAGCCCTGATTCACCTCGGGCTCCCACACCTTGGAGACAAGAGGCTACTCAGAGAACATGGAGAAAGGCCCATCTGACTCTTTCGTGGAGCCTGACCCCACTGTAAGAATCAGAAAAGCAGCTAGAATGGTATTTTCCACTAGAAGCAAGAAGGCACCTCCCCATACCAAAGGGTGCCATCCAAGGGGCCGTGTTTACTTCTTGGGCTCCCGAAGCCGCCCCATGGGAGAGACAGGAATGGTGCCTGATCCCGCATCCTGGGCAGCGGAGAGCAGATCTGCAGAACTGCACCCAAACCAGTGGGGGCAGGAAGACCAACACCCCAACCGCTCTCCTGCGCCTGTGCTCGCTCCTGCCAGCATCCACTGCTTCAGCCCCACGGACGACGGAAGGGTCCACGTGACTTTTGCCAGAGGACTGGGGGTCAGCGTGAGGGTCCCGGGTCGGGGAGCCAGCTGAGACCTGGGGCAAGGGGATGAGGTTGGGTTCGTGAGGAAGAGGCTGCCAGCCGAGGAAGCCATTGGTCACACAAAACCAAACCAGAGCTGGGTAACCTCGGGTAGACTAGCAGCTTCACATCTGAGGAAGCTCCATTGTCTTGGTAGGAGCCGAAAGCATCATGGACTAGAGAAGACATCATAAATTCTTAATTAAAACAAAGCCATTCTGCAGAGCTTTGATTCGGTAGTTTCCTTCGCAGCCCTTTTAACTTCTATCAGAAGTTCTCAGTCACCCTAGTGAGCCCTGACCATTTAGCCACTTTGGAAGTCCTTTGTGTGAAGATTAGAGAACCATGAAATGGAGCATCAGCTCTCCAAAAATAATCTCGTTGATCAAAATCAATGGATGACTTTAAATGCTGTCTCAGGCCCAGGTTTCTGGGTTGTTTATTTGTTTGTAAATTTGAACTTACAAAAACCATGGGATTGTTTGTCCTTTGCAAGTCGAAAATCATAAATTTTCAAAGACGACGCTAGATCACAAGAACGTCGAATAGCCCCGGGACAATGCGGGGACCTCCTGTTCTCAACCCTCACCCCACAAATCCTGCCCGATTAGACGGATAGAATAAGTTTGGTGGAGACAAGCGTTCAGAACTGAAGTGATGGTTTTCACTCCTTGGAGAAAGCCTTTCCTCACCGGCATCAAGCCTTTCATTCAGAAATGGATTCTCTGCAGATACAAAATATAAGGGGAACCTTCCAGAAGCAGCAGTCCACCTGGGCACGCGATACTTGGTGCTCTGGCAGCCACAGATGTCAGGCACTGCCCCTGTAGAGACATGTGGGGCAGTTGGCTTGCCAGTCCCCAAAAGGTCCCATCTGTGGGAGCACGAAGCCAAAGTACCTGTGAGAGCCACCAGCTCGGAGGCCCTGCCTCCCTCCCCTCCCCCAGGACCTCTCTGTCTCACCACTGAGCAAGACCAAGAGCACCAGTTCCCATCAGCACTGCAACTTCATTCTAGATTTCTAGCCATGCCCCTGACTTTTTCTGGACATGAGAGTTGGATTTCAGTAGTTTTGGCGAACTTTGTCATATCAGCGATTCTGTCTGTCGTCGTTCAGGAGAGGAAACACTCATAAGTCAGAGTCCTGAAGCAATCAGAAGAGGAGTCCGCATGGTTTTTGCATGTGTGCTGCTAGTAGAAAAGTTTTGAGCCAACGCCTCCTCAAATATGCATCCGTTCATCCGTTCATTCCTAATTCACATGTGCGGACGATTAGAGTATTTTATGGAGAGCAGAAAGCGCTGTGTAAAGATTTTACAGTGAGATAAGATGAACATGAAATATACAATTTCAATTAATCATGAACATGTTGCTATCGCTGCTGGAGTAACATCATTTCATGTTATAAATAACAGCAAAATGATTCAGATGCCAGTTGTACTTTTAAGCCCCTTGATTTACTACTTCATTGAGGAAAAACGCAACAGCCTGGTTTAAGTTCAGCTTTCTTCTTAACTTGATTTCAATCTTTGTCATTGGACCAAGAAAGGAACCACAGAGACACAGGAAGAGGCAAACGGACCAAGTGTTTTAGTGGTTTGCCTACTCAATCCGGAAGTAGTATTTTTTAATTGCATCTACCCAGAAAATCTTGTTCAAATTCAGTATGATGTCCGTCACCCCCTCGATACCCACTGGCCAAATAGAAGGTGTTACGTTTTATTGTACTGAACAAATGGTTTTACCCTCTACTGAATGCTTCCTTTGCAAGATTTTTAAACAGGAGAAAATAAATGCATTTGCAAGTTTTCCAAGGCTGCTGTTTTTATGGCTCCGTATTTGCATAATTTTCAATAAAACCAACACCTGATGGTGGAGGTGGAAATTTTCCAAACATCTGTTTCCCTTACATTCTTACCACAATCCAGGTTTCTCTTAGCAAATAACTTACTCTCCTTCATTATCTCCTTTCCTCTGAAGAGACAACTCTTTAAGTTCTTTGTCACAGGTCACCAGCCGCCTCTGGGTAGGACAAAGGCATTTCCGACCACCCTGTCCTTGAGGTTTTCTCCCAAAAGCCACCACGATGTTGCCATGCAAAGCACTTCCCTTTCTCCGGTGCCAGAGCTTGCATGAAACTCTCTCAAGCTGGCAGGCATCTCTAAATTTACCCAGAACCCTCGTTTTGTTCCAGTCAAAGCTGCCACGGCATCATTTTATGCTTTTCTATAATTGTGCCGGTATCACAGCACCCTAGGGACTGTCATCCTCTCATCGGCTCTGGGATCTAGGCTCAGACAGCCTGCGTGCTTGTCTTGTTGGGCGTGTTCTCTCTCACGGTATTACATAAAACCTTGACTTCTCCGCGTTGTGCTCTTTCCCTGGCCCGTGGAGCCAGCTTTCCTGACAGGCAGTAAAGCTGGACATTCATTGGAAACTCCTGCGTGTTCGTAACCAGTCCCCCCACCCCGCTAAGGAGACGCCCTGCTTATTCCAAACCCTCTTCAAAGTCTCCAGCAGGCCTCACTCTTCAGCATGTTGCGGCTTCTCTGTTGAAGCCTTTGGGGTTCTCTCGCTGCTGAAGGCCTGTGGAAGCCTCCCAGCTTGCCGGATCGGTTCTGACTCCTGAAATGCGTCTGATGCGCTGTGGGAATTGACTGACACTGGCCAACGGAATTGATTAACGAAGGTTAAGTTCCTGCAACCTCCGGCATGCTTCTGCGACCCCCGGGCATGCATATTCATGAGGGCAGATAGCCGAGACTCTTCTGAGAGCTGAAAGCCAAGCTGTGCTCTTCCGCCCGCTCACCTCCGGGGGTCGGGTTCTGCTGGGCGCTTTTGCTCCCAAAGGGCCGAGTCTTGCCCAGATTTGCTTCTAGAAGAAAGGCAGGAAGGGAAGGAGGCGAGGAGGCGGGAAGAGGCGGCCAGGCCAGAAATGCACCTGATCCGCGCCCCCCCCCACATGTGGGAGTGAGAACTGGAGTAGCCGAGGCTGCCAGCCTGGGGGGTCATCACTGCTTCATGGTGTCGGACGCAGGGCCCCTCACAGCCTTTGTCACACAAGTGCTGGCTCCCCTGGCACCAAGCCATACCATGGTCGGATTGTTCCCCGCACTCAGTCATTCTCACGCCCCTTTCTCCTGTGCCCCCCAGAGCTTCTGTTTACTCGGCGCTCCTGTCTGCTTGAGCGCACCTAGAAACCTGCCCAGAGACCGGCTGGTCTCACTCTCGTGAGCCACAGGTCCAACGTCGTGTGTTTAGTGAGAAACGGTGGGAGGGGTACAGTCGCTGGCTGTGGAATTTCAGGGTCTTAAGAAGGGACGGCCCGGTGGACAGAGGATAGCGGTGAGTTTGTGATTTGTAATCAACGTCTTCCAAACTGTGTCATAAAACCATCATCATCATCATCATCATCATCATCATCATCATCATCCCTCATCCCTCATCCAGCTCACTGATCTCTACTGGGCATCTGGGCGGCTCACCTGCCCTGGATTCCCCTATGAGCTGCCAGGTCCTATCTGCTCCACCTCCGGCCACTCTTCCACCGCCGTCCACTGTGGGGCCCAAGCTGAGGAACCTTGAGGAGGTCTCCTCATGGCAGTGACAGGGAAGTGAGGGCGCATGTCAGTGACGTAAGCTTAGTTTGCTGGTCAATCCTGGGCTCTTGATATGCTCTGGGCCGTGAAGGTCGGAACAAACGTGCTGCGTCCAGCGGCGGGGCAGTGGCAGCACACAGGTCTGGGGAGCCCCTGGAGAGGTACCGTCTACCTCGCGGAGCCAAGCGTGTCCTGCCAAGAACTCGATGTCCTCGTGCCGTCCCCGCTGGCCATCCCTGGCAGTAAGCATGACACCTCCCGAGGCCGGGGCTCGGCCTGCAGCCGGGGTGGCCGTTTATTCCCTCTCATGCCAGCATGAGGGCCTGGGTTCCCACTTGCCACTTTTCCTAGATTCCTTAACCCCAACCAAAGTCAAAGGCTGCTAAATGCGGGTCACCCCTCAAGACTCTTCCCACTCAGCACTGCTCCCCCGAGGACCTCGCTGGCGGTGCTGCATGCAGCCAACGTGGCACGACAGCAGGTTTCTTACAGGGAACCTTCTCGTCGTCGAAGAGATTCTTGGAGACCCGTCGATCTATCAGTCTTCTGTGCTCTCGAGGACAGGCATGGAGCCCATGGGAAGCCCTTTCCTTTGGCTGTAGAGAGGGAGACAGCAGGATTCCCATCATTCCCTTTGAACTGAATCTGTTAGCAACTGGAAGATTGCTGTCCAGTCTCAACCGACACGTTCTTCCATCTCGATTAACAGCCCCTGGTTTCCAGGGCAGAGACTCTTAGCCTCACCGTGTGTGTTTGTTGGAGAAAATTAGGGGCAGGGATCGGAGACTTGTGGAGCTGCTAGCCGTATTCTGCTCTCGCCTCAGAGTTCCCTGCAGCATGTTGTGCAGGTAGAAGGAGGTTGCATCCCCGGTTCACTATGAAAGGACTCAAGCAGCTTTACTTTATTTTTTTTTCTAAAACCATACAGTTTATTTCAGGCTTAAAACATATATATAAAAGAAAATTAGGATACAAGATATCAATATGCAAATTAGGATACAAGATAGCAATATGACAAATATTACAAGTTTTAAAACTTTAAAGACAACTTAAAATTTGGATACAATAATAGAGGTAACAAATGGGAATGTTCTCCAATATCCTAGTTAGAAATTTTTTTTTAAGTAATTGTTAAAATTTTTTGTGGGAAGAAAGCAAGTTACATAGATAGGTATGCATATTACAATACCATAATTACAAAATCATAACCATACAAAATAATATATTATTTACTGATGTGTGATTTAAAAGTTTCAAATACCACTGGAATGGCAAACATCAAATCCAGTATACTGATTATTATTTCTGGGAATGTATAATGGGGAATAGGATAGAAGAGATGTCCACAGAGAATGTCAACTATCTCTGTGATGGTTGATTTTTTTTTTAAAATTTTTAAATTTGCATTTATATGTGTATTTATATTTATATTACATTATTGTGTACCGCGGGGCTTTCCCACTTCACTAACACCTGTTAACCATCCTGATCTTTTGTGCTCTTCGCCTCCCCAGCCTTCTTTCCCCTCCTCCTCTCTCGCTCCATTGTTCAGTCCCATTGGTTGTTTTTATTTTTTCTTATCCATTTGTTTGTTTTTCCCTATATCCATCATATAAGTGAGACTATTCTGTATTTCTCTTTTTCTTTTTGGCGTATTTCTGCTAATATGAGTCTTTCTAGTTCCATCCAGGTTGCTGCAAATGACATGTGTTTGTCCTCCTTGATTGATGCGTGGTATTCCACCATGTATATATACCACATTTTTTTCCAACCGGTCATCGTTTTGGGGGCATTTGGTTTGTTTCCAAATCCTGGCAATTGTAAACAGAGCTTCAAGCAGGTTTACTTTTCTTTAAAAAAGATCGCAAGGAGGCAAGGAGAGAGCCAGAAAACCCTTCCTTTCTCCAAAGCACGAAATGATGTTTCATAAGAGAGCGTGTTCGTGTGGCTCCATTCTGACTGGAAGAGAAAGCTGGGCATGAGTTACTTTTAGATTCTGTTCTTCTGAACATGCAGCCTGTTGAACGGGAAGAAGATGCTAGTGTTAGGAGGTGGTTGTCA
The DNA here is from genome assembly GCA_004024945.1 of Uropsilus gracilis. NCBI lineage: Eukaryota > Metazoa > Chordata > Mammalia > Eulipotyphla > Talpidae > Uropsilus > Uropsilus gracilis. The sequence goes on along the minus strand of PVHY01002085.1, from coordinate 68,609 downwards.
GAGGGTGAGCAAAACCAAGAGACCCCGCGAATCATAAGTGGAAACCCTAGAAGAAATAGCAACCACAAGACACTTTTGGTTGCGGGCGTCATATCCGGTGGGGAAACGAGGAAGGCACGTGGGCCAAGGGCAGTTTGCTGTGCGTACGAAGAACACCACCCTAGGGTGCAAGGCCTGCTTCCGTGGGCCCCTCGGGACGAAATCTGTGCTCCTGATTTTCCTCACGGTGCGGGCTCCCCAATCCCGTGCACAGGGGCCCCTTCCAGGCCCAAGAACAGGCCTCACACTTTGGAGTTCAACCTCCCAGCAGTGATGAGCCTGCATATTCTCATTCCTCTTTCATGCCTCTGTGCTCTGGCCCCGGCACCTTGTGGATGTCAAGCTCTATGTGTGTTTGCTGTGTTGTCACCCTGGTCGCTGCTGTTTCGATGTGAAGGCCTCAGAGCCGACCGAGGATGCGCGAGGCATTTCGCCAAGAGTTGGGCTGTAGGTTTTGGAAGCGTTGCTGAGTTTGTTTGCATGATCTGAGGTTGAGTGAGTTCATGATACCTGAGGGCTGTGGAAAAGAAGACAACACCTCTTGCTTCTTGGCTGTTTAGTAGGTGCTGGAAATATTTCCTTTATCTTCACAACATCCTAGGAAATTGTTACTATCATCACCATCTTCACATGAGGAAACTGAGGCCCGGGGTGCTAAAGTAATCCACACAGGAACACTGCTTGGAAGTGGGTCAGGATTCGAATACAGCCGAATCCAAAGTCTAACTCCAAAGGAGCATCTCGGGTCTCGCCTTCTCCCTCTACCTGGGCATCTGTGTGCTTCCTGGGCAAGCCAGAAAGTATTCATTCCTTGAGGAGAAAATGTCTCCTGTGGTTTGGTTCCACCAGGACAGAACTTGCTTGCACGGTGGGCTCACAGGTCCCAGTGCACGCAGGAAGACATTTCCAGAAAAGAGTCCCACCTCTGCCACCCTCACCCGGCCATGCTGTTCTGTCAGGGTTGAGGTCCTAGCCCTGGTAGCTCATCCTGCTTCTACCCTGTCTGTTCCCAGGATGGCAGCTATCACATCCCTTCACCCAGAACCTGCCGGTGGCTTCCTGTCCCCTCAGAACAAAGCTCAGTGTCATTCTAAGAGCAGTGTGGCCTGCGACACCCCTCCCATCACTCACCACTCCCCTCACCACCTCCAAGCTCCCCCACCGCTGGTCACGTGGCTGGCCCTGGGGCTTGCGCTCACTAGACTTGTCATGCCTCGTGACCTCCCCACCTGACGTCCCCCGCCCTGACCCCACAGCCGCTCTCTCTCCCTCCACGCTCCTCCTTAGTGCTCATGACTCCATACACTGTGCAGTTTACTCATTTCTTAATTTCTTGTCAAACATCCTATTTTGGTGACGCTTTTGTTTCTGTTATAACCCCCAAAACTGAGAAGTCAGTGGGCGTTCCGCAAATATCTGTTGACTAAAGGAGTAGGTGGGTGCATTATAGTCTGAAAATTCAGTGAGCGAGCCCACGGAAAGCAGAGAGGGAAATTGTCCTCGCGAAGACTGTCTCGGAGCCGTCGGGTGTGACTAGCGTAGCAGCCTGAAGGTTCCGCGATGCCTGCTCCGCTGGGCAGCAGAGCGCGTGAGGCCGCGGAAGGGAGCGGCAGGTGAGACCCCACATGGCGGGTGCCCATGCTCCCCTGCCGGCATCTCTCCTGCTCGGGACCCCCGGAGGAAGCCGCCTCCCCTTTGCAAACGTGCGCGAAGGAAACGAACAGGGCCAAGGTCACCGGCTCTCAGGTGTAGGCCAGGTGCGCGTCACACCAGCTCTCCTGATTTGACGTGGCAGGCGCTCGATTGGCCCCAGAATTTGCAAGGACAGTGCGACATGCCAACGTGGCCCCATCCCTGCCCGCCAGACACAGCCGAGACAGCAAGGCAGCCAAAGGGGGCGGGGGGATGCTGACGACAGTGGGCTAAGCTGTCACCACCGGGTCCCCAGCACGTCCCCTTCTTGGGAGCCGGAAGCCACGGCATCGCCTCCCAAATGCCCAGCCCCCTCTGCAGTGCGTTCCCAGCTACTGGTTATAGTTTGAAGTAGCTTTTTCTCTGTCTCATCGTCCCATGATTTCCCGAGAGCAGTGCCAGGCCCTGTGCTGGGAGCCGGGCGTAGCGTGTGGCTGAAGCCAAGTTCCGTGCCCGCGCGGCGCTGACGGTCTGGTGGGGAAGGGACAGGGAAAATGCGCCCCAAACAGGTCGGTTCCGCAGCCTTAGCAGGCGATGAGGCGATGGAAACAGTAAAAGGGGGTGCAAGGGGGTGGGGGGCCCAGAGCGTGGCCACGTTCAAGAGGGCAGCCAGGCTGGTCCTCTTGAGAAAGACGTCGGAGGGGGCGGGCGAGCCAGGCTCCTCGCCGCGGACAGGCCCGTGAGGTTGGGGGAACAGCCCGTGCAAAGCCCGAGAGCCCGGATCGCGCCCTCCCCCAAACAGGAGGGGCGCTATGGAAACGCGAGCGTGTGGTCGTGGGCGCCAGTGGGGCTTTTACTGACGCCTCTTGTCTCGCGTGTGCTTTCCCCGCAGCCACATGACGCAGGCAATTCCCTTTGACGACCCTCGCTTTGAGAGCTGCCAGATCGTCCCTCCGGCGCCTCGCAAGGTGGAGATGAGGAGGGACCCTGTGCTGGGGTTCGGCTTCGTGGCAGGAAGCGAGAAACCGGTGGTTGTCCGCTCGGTGACCCCAGGTAAGCGCCACGCCGCGGCCTGTCCTCCCAGGGCCACCCACCTCCCTTCCTGACGGGGGGACCCGTGCTGCTTGCTGCTCCCGCGCTGTGGAGGCAGCTGGCGTTTCCAGCACCTGTTAGAGTCGCTCCAGCGGCCGGGCAGGCACGGTTCCTGAAACCAGGCTTCAGCCGTCAGCGCCATCATGTCTCTTGACTTGGGGAAACACTGACCATCGCTTGACCCCGTAGAGGTGACCTCTTTCTCCATGTCGGCCAGCAAATGGCCGGGCACGGGCCCTGAACTGTACCTCAGTGAGCCCGTGACAACTTCCGAGAAGCAGCCGGAAGCCCACAGCAGGATTCAGTCTCTGGGCGGTTGGATACTTTCCCCGAGGGACACCCCCCCCCCACTAGAAGCAGAACATGTCTTCCCCGCCCCTCGCTGCTGGCCTGGGCCAGTGGCCCGTTTCGGCCTAGGACAGGCCAGCAAAGAGGACATCAGCCGAGGCTGGAAGGTGCTTGTGAGGTGGAGCTGGTTCCTCTGGTGCCTCCCACGCCGAAGAAGTTCCCTCCCGTAGCTGCTCCCCCTCCACCACCCGCTGATGAGCGCACAAGACAGCCCGTGGCATGAGGCGGCGCCCGGCCTAGCGTGGCCCGGATCAGTCACTCTGCCATCATGCCAAAGGCCCGGAAGCACGAGAAGCATGATGACTGGATCCACCACGGGTCGGGGTGACTTGTTATGCAGCAGACGCAGAGCGGGGCAGATCTCAATTCTGCGGCATGAGCGGCTGGTGAAAGCGCTTTGCCTCAGTCGCTCAAGTTCAAGCACATACAGGTGGGCGGTTAGCAACACGTTAGCAACGCAGTTGAATCCAACGCAGAAGGATGCGATGAAGTGGGCTGCCGGTGCCTTGCCAGAAGCAGCGCTCTGCCGTTATTGGTCATGCGTAGTGATCGCCTTATTTGAATGGACTTGCATTGAATTTATTTTCACACAAAAGGAAACTCTCTTCTACACTGTCTCGGATTTGGAAAATGAGAGCAGCGTTCGGTCGTCAGGCCGTTTGGACGCTGGCGCCAGGCGCCTGGGTTCGAGAGATTTCCATCCTGCCTCTGCCTCTCATTAGATATTTCAGCTTCTGTGTGAACTCCCCTGCATTTCAACTTGGTCTGACTCTCCTCCTCTCCCCGGAGAGTGGAGATCATAGTCGTATCGACCTCAGGGGTGAGGGAGAAAATGAAAAATGCGGTGGAGTGCCAGGTGCATACTTACCAGCCCATAAATGATGATAATGATGATGGTGATGATGATTTAACTCCGCACCGTTTGGCCGGTTGAATGTGTCAATTAACAGAAATGAAAGCCAACTAGTGAGTCAGTCTATTTTTTTAAGTTGATTTCTTTTTTCATCATTTTGACAGCATGGACCCCAGGCTGGCACCACAAACGCGTGCAGCCTCGCCCACTCGGACAGGCCCGCATCCTTGGCTTTTCACTCTTGTCTTCGCCTCCCCACACAGCTTCTTGCTCCCCGCTGTACTGTCTGACCCATCGTTCTCCATGTGGGATTGTTGAGCTTGATGCCACTGAAAATATTATTCTCAAAATAAAAAATGTGTTGTTTTTATGTGTGCATGCACACGTACTACAAATCACAGCTATTCTGTGTGCATGTGTGGATGTACACATGCTTTTTTCCTAAGTGGGATCTCACCTGGCATGCTCTTTTCTAACAGTGGGACATTTAAAGCCCTCTGCTGATGATATTCCCCACACTGTGCGTCTTCTCAGAGCTGGCAAGAGAGTTCAGGCTTGTTTTCATTTTCGTGGATTGCCTCACTCTTCCTTCAGCCTCTTCCCTCGCCCTCAGCTCTTTTAGCTACAGGACACACCTACTGTTCATTTTGAGAAGAGCAGGAAAACGTAAAGGTACTGTTCTCAGTCACTTTTATGAGTGAAAATGCTGGCCACATAAACTGTCTGTTGTAAAAGGGACTCTCTGAAGTCCCCAGTCACTTCGGTGGCGTGACTAGATTTTCTAGACTCAGCAATCCAGCCTTGAGAGTAGCAAGCATGGGACCACGCTCTCGAGGCGCCGCTGCAGCGTGTTGCTCTCTCTCCACCGGGCTTGCTTCGAATTGCTTCAGAACCAGCATGCCCCCTCGATCAAGAAGTGCAGGCCAGACGTGAGAACGTGTCCTGCCCATCTGCGAGTGATTTTCCCACCAGCAAGCTTAACATCCATTTTCCAGAGAGTTCTTCTGACAGTTGTTCTGGTTTTGCCCAGCTTTTGATTTCTAACTTGTTTGACTGAATTTGGAGGCTTCTTGTCCACACGCCAACACTGCCACAAAAGCCCTCAAGTGCTTTTCGGGACTCCTTGCGTTACATAAACACTGACTCTCAGTTCTCACATCTTGAATATTTTTGCCTCGGGTAGGGGAGCAGGGGAAGCTTTTCCTTAATCTCTTGCTCCGCACAAGGAAGACAAGTTTGTGTTCCAGCCTGAGGACACGTGTCCAGGTGTGGTGGGCAGGGGTGACTGAATTACTCTGAACTCCACGTCCTGGGCGTGCAGCATTTGTCTCTGCAACGACATCAGTCATGCTGGGCCTATTTGAGAGCTAGTGCTTCAGCCGCACCTGTTACCGACGAACCCCTGGAAATGAAGCTAAATTATAGCACCACAAATTAGCATTCTCATGAGTCAGGCAGCGATGGCACAGATGCGTGAAGACAGTCCAGGTCATCAGAGGAGGAGCTGGTCCGTTTCCGCTAATACAGATGTGGGCTTCATGCAGCTGTGGCTTTCAGTGTATGTGTCAGGAGACCTGGCTGTGGCTTGAATGGCAGGAGCAAGTTCCGGAGAGGTGTTGGCCACTCTGCCCTGAGAAGAGTCCCCACACCTCAGCTGAGCCCCTCCGCCTGGTGCCTGTCCTTAACCTGCGTGGGCTGTGCAACCTCGCTCAATGGGTGGGAGTGTGAACTCAAGATGACTTGGTGAAGCGTTTAGCCCCTTGCCTAGTGCACAATAAGTGGTCAACAAATATTAGTTCCCTTCCCCCTCCCAGGGACCAATGGAAAGAGGGACCAGCAGCTGCCGTGGCCAGGAGCTGGTAGGCTCGTGGCTCGGCTGGTTGACGGCAGTGTCAGATGATGCAGTGACAGTGAGGGCTCAGGACTCAAACAGGAGCCCCGCCGCTCCCTTGTGAGCACAGGCACCAACAGCCAGGCGCCAGCATGCCCCGGCTCCGTGTCCAGCTGATGCGCGTGACCGCTGCAGGGAGCAGTGACCGCTGCAGGGAGCAGTGACCGCGCCCCCTTCCTCCCACCTTTTAGACAAGTGCCTCACGAAAGAGTGAGCCCCGCTTCCTGGGGCGGCCCCTGAAGCAGAAAGCACATGGGCAAATCTGCGTGGGCTTCCGAGCACCCTTTTATGGAGTTGCTTTCCAAGTCCCCGCCATGCCCGGGCGCCCCTGCGCTGAGTGGATGCTTGCGACTGTGCTTGCGCCCTGGAGTGCCCCGGGGGTGTGGCTTTGGCTACTGGGCCTGGCAGAGCCGGTGGCCACTGGCTGGAGGGGCAGCTGCGCCCAGGAGCCTCCATGCTCCGAGTGTCGGCCCAGCAGCAATGTAGGCAATACCAGGAGCCTGGGAGAACGGCCCCCTCGTGCCCACTCCTGCAGGCCCGCCTGGAAAGTCGTGCCCGAAGGCTGATGTCCCGGTCCCCTCCAGGGATCCCCGTCTCAGCTGCCAGGGGTAGCTGGGCCCTGGTCTGCTCGGAGCCCCCAGTTCTTGCTAGTCCAGCCCAGGGTGGAGAAGAGCAGACACGCCCAGGGGTGGGGGCTCCGGCTGACAGGCCGCAGGCATGGAGCCCTCATCCTCCTGAGTCCCGGGGCTGTTGGCTCGGTGCCCGGCTCTCAGGGTTCCTGCAGATCTGGCACGGCACAGGCAGACAGGTGGCCTCAGGCCACGGGCAAAAGCCACAGTGGCAGGTGGGAACAGAGGTGGCAGGCTCTGGGGAGCGGGAACACTGGCGCAGGGGAGTCTTGGGGCGCAGCCCTCTGGGCCTCTCCTGGCTCCTGCCCGTTTGGTCGTGGAATGATCTTTCCCATGCCAGGCACCCCGGACTCTGCAGCCCTGCGAGGCGATGCTGCTGGTGCGTCGTGTGGGGGAAGGGTTCGGGGAGGGGTACGCCGAGCTGCTCACGCGCTTCCATCGTGTGTCTCCAGGTGGCCCCTCGGAAGGCAAGCTGATTCCGGGAGACCAGATTGTGATGATCAACGATGAGCCGGTCAGCGCAGCACCGAGGGAGCGGGTCATCGACCTGGTCAGGTGGGTGACCCCCGGGCCGCGCGGCCTGTCACAAACGGTGTGGCGCAGACTTCATGTGACCGTGACCGCTGCCCTGAGAACAAATACTCCGTAAGCCCAGAGCCCTTCCTGTGTGTAACGACTCAGGCTCCTCCTGCTTCAGCCTGAGAAGCCGGTGACTCCTGCTGGCCTTGCTGTATCCAGAGGTGGCGGTATTTCTCTCCTTCCAGAATGATGCGCGCATTGATATTCCATAATCAAGGCGCTCAAGATGCAACACCTAAACTCAGTATAAGTGATGAGGCATTTTATAGACATAATCGCGTGGATCCACAAACATGCAGCTCGCTGATTTTTCCTACCTGATTAAATGATTCATTACTGAATTTTGAACTCATCAGCTGAAGCGGAAGGGAAATTAGGTCAAAACTAGGACGCTTTCAAAATGTGCTTGGTTATTGGTTTAGTTTGGTCCTAAACATCAATAACTTCTTGTGATGGAATCGTTTTCCTGGGGTTCCGAGGGGTAGCGTCTCCTTGATATTGTCAAGGGTCCCCTTAGAAGCCCGCTGGCCATAGATGCCCCTGGTGAATGTCAGGCAAAGGGGTTTTAGACATCATCTAGTGAAGCTGTGCGTATGAACAGACGGGCCCTGTCCCCCGGCATGCTCCGGGGGCTGTGCAGGATGATGGGCCTGTCACACCTGGCTTGGATAAACTGATCTTTTCAAGCCAGGTGGACACTGAGGCTGCAGCGATGAGAACACGTTCAGCGGAGAAGGTTGTCTCCTAGCACGAGCTCCCTCACAGCCACAGTGCTTCCATGCGCCAAGATGGGCGCTAAGTGGAGTGTGTTGGGGCAGGGCTCCAGAGAAGGCTTCCCAAGCCTGGCCTCGCTGCCACTTCGCAGAGAAGTGCCAGGCGGCCATGCACGGTGGAAGAACGAGGAGGAGGATAAGCAGACAGCGAGGTGGAACTAGAAGGGGCTCATTTCTGGGGTGACCCGCCAGCCCAGTACCACAAAGGTTGCCCCCTGGTTTAGGCCAACCCCAGGGTAGAAGCTGCTTGGCAAAAAGGTGTCTGACCTGTGGGGCATCGCAATCTGCCAAGGCCGTCGTTCCGCATTGGCTGGCACATGCTCATGGCACCCTGCGTCAGGAGCCAGACCCGAGGATGCCTCCCGCCTTCCTGGGACCTGGAATTCTCTATCTTCTAGAACCCTGTTGGGGAGAGGGGGCGCCCACAGCATCACCTCTTGGAAGCGCATCTCTCTTTTCATGCACGCGGGCTTCGGCGGGGACACTCGTCAGGCGGGTGGCCTCGGAACTGGCCATCACCCTGCATCCGGGAGCCAAGCGTCCCAAGTCACAGTCATTCTGTTTTCCCCCATGCGCACACCTCTGTCATCAGCCTTATTGATTTCTGTGCCTGGAGGACAATAGAAGAAATCAAGTACCTGTGTTTGTTTGGGTTGGAGGTCACTGAGTTGGCTGCCTCAGGATGGAGCCGGAGAAAGGCCGTGTGGCAGTGCGGTCACTTCCTGCGGGCCTTCCCTGGCCAGTGCGAGAGACCGTCCTCCTCTGCGTGACTGCATGAGGGAGGCAAAGGGCGCCGCCATCCCCAAAAGCCTGTAGAGGAGTTTGCACGTGCTGGAGCCCAGTGCAGCACATGCTGTGGGTGAGGTGCAGCCAGCAGAAGGGGCTGGTGAAAGCTCCCACCCTGCACAGCCCGCATCTCTCTCACAGAACCCGCAGGCGGAGAGTGGTTTTCTTGTTGTTAAAGGGTTGGAATAAGCAAAAGAAGCTGGTTTTGTGGCAGGAGGTAATCGTGTGAAGCAGCCACCACCCTTGATGGGGGGGGTAGGTGGTCTTGCCGCGGAGCGCTCCAGCCCACACTGACTGAAATATTTGCCATTTGGCCCTTTGAAAAATGTGCCATCCCTTCCTTTAGGAGACTTAAGGTAGTTGCTTGCATTCCTTAGTTCAGCCAAACTTAGACTAAAGCTCAAATAATATACACACCCAATTTCTCTCAAAATGGGGTTGTGATGACTGCAGTCCCACTGCCTGATGAGGAGGTCGTGGTGGCTACACTGGAAAGGCGCATTGTCACACTGTGCCAAGTGCTTTGGGTGCACAAAACCCTGTCTTTCTCAAGGCCTGACCCTGGAGCCCAGGTGGACAGAGTGGCTGCTCCACCCACACACACCTGCCCCCCTCTGTGTCAGGATAGCCTACAGCTTGACTTTCCTGGGGTGTCATCATGAGGTATCTTCTGGCTGAAAAGGAGGGTCACTCGAAGAGCACCCCCAGCCATAGCACACATGGAAGCCTGGCCCCCTCACCCCCGGGGCTGGCCTTCTTACCAGGCCCCCTGGACAAGGCAGGAGCGAGATGAGCTACTCTTCAAGATGGCGCTTGGCCTCCTCTCGGAGGGGCCCAGGACAGCTCTCACAAGATCATGGCCCTTGTTTTGAGTGGCTGAGTGACTCTCAAGAGCTCTGTGTGAAAGCGACTCACTTAACTGCCTTCCCCCCAGCCTGGCTCCCCCGACCTGCCTTCACCCTGAGTTCTGTAGGTCGGGCTCTCAGCTGATGGGTGCACACCTCAGCAGCATCCATCCGTTCTGTGCACTCACTGTGAAGCACCTCTTGGCACCCACCTCACACGCAAGGCACAGAGGTAGGCAACGCAGTGGGAATGGGTGACACACAGTCCAGCCTTCAAGGAGCCCCCAGTCTCTGCGCTGCCATCTCGTCAAAGGGCTTTTCAAGGCTTACAGAACTATGAGTTGTGCACTTGGCTGGGGGGAGGAGAGGTATCAGATATCAGGGAATTTTGTGAACCAAGAAAAGCACAGTCTCTCGATGCTGTTGAGATGGTAGACATGTACCCCTAAAACTTAATACCCTCCTCTCAGGGCTAGAAATGCATCTGTCTAGAGGAACCAAGGTGCTTTATATTAGCCGGCTAGATCCAAGTACAGTGGTGGTGCAGATTTACTGCGATGAAGAACTTTGGGTTCATACGTTTCTCACCAATGACAATGTCCAGGCATTGGAACAGCCCCGCGCCTTCCCGTCAGTTTCATCATCTGCCCACCCTGGGTGCCCTAAGCAAAGAGTTGAGCTATTGTGAAATGTCTTTTTTATGGAAGTTCTCAGCCGATATGTGTTTTAATGTCTGTATCTTCCATGAGATCGATTCCCTTTTTGCTTAATAACGGATCCCATTTCTTAGCCACGAAGGAAATTTGGAAAAACACCACTCATCATTTTAATAACACTATAAAATCCTCTCTTTAAAAATTGGCATCCATTTCCTTGCCTAAGTGGTTTTGTCTTGTTTTGTTCTTTTCTCCTCCTGTTGCAACATTTTCTCACGGATCATTTTGTGTTGCCAGATCCATTTGTGTTTTTTTGTGGATTATTTCGCTGATCGTTTGGTTGCTCTATTAAAGAAAAAAATTTTCTTGCGAAAATGAAAGAGTTTCCTGGAGACCAATTTACTGCTATAGTAACCACATTTGGGTTTTTTTTCCTGTATTCTCAAAAAGAGCTATAATTGCTGTACTGAAATTAGATGAGCTCCGTTTGTGCCATAGTTTTCTAAGTTGTTAACGCTACCTCATACTTTATCATTGTTGAGGAGCAAAATCTTTGAAGAATTCATGCCTTTTGCCAATTTCTGTCTTTCTTCTTTAGACGTATCCAAGGATAATTTCACTTGGCTTTTCACAATTAGGCAAATGAACTGAGCTTCCAAAACTTTATTTTTAAGAACTGTGGAGTTTAATTGCTCATAGACATTATGAATCATGTCCCATTCCCACCCCCCCAAGGCCAGCAACCCAATTAAATTCATTTGACTTCAACAACAATTATTGAACGTTAACTAGGCAGTGGATGTGATGGAGGGCATTGGGAGATGGATAAATACTTAAAATGTGATTCCTGTCCTCAGGGAGGAGACTTTTAGTGACTTGCCCTATATCTGTGACTGTGTGAGGTTCCTGGGGAGAGTGGTATTTGGGGGAAATGAATGGGGCTGTGCGGGGATGTCAGGGTGCTGATTGGTAAGTGGTAGCCGAGTGGAGGGCAGGTTTCTGATGGAAAGAAGGTTGTAAAATAGATCTTCCCTTTGTCCTTAGAAGCACCAGAGCCCACCATTGGACCCTCATTTTTCAGCCTACACATATGGAAATACCCATTGCTTGGGTGGCTATCTGGAGCCTCCATCTCACAAAATGCTCCCGCGCACTCTCAACTGCCCATCAGCAGGAACAGACAGCTCTGGACTTGTGTCAAACTAGAGACATTTGGATCAGAGATCCATTTGAGAATCCAGTAAACTTCCTCCTCTGTCTAGAAAAGTTCAGATGTAGACACAGGTTTGCTTACCCTATCAGAATGTTCCCTGAACCCCGATATCAGTCCCAGGTTTAAAGCCCCAGCAGCAGGTTCTGGAAATGCTGGCTTCCTTCCTCTCTATCAGAGGGTAACGTTGAAGGCTACGTGCGCGGGTGACTCAATCGCATCTTCCATCTGGGCAGGACTGCCCATGCCACAAGAAAAAGGCTCAAAGGTAGAGTTGGTGGCCAGCCCGCCTTCTCTCCCCCTGTGCAGCAGAACAGCTGACTAGCCCTTTCTCTGCATCCCCTACCTAAGCCAAGTAATCCTGACAGTCCCATCAGCTGTGCATCGTAGCTCACCCATAGAGGTGCTCTACCTCTGCAAGGCTGCCCACAGCTGTCACCCCACTGTACCCACATCCTGAGCTCAGACAGCTCTTTTCCGGGGCATGGTGGTATCTTCAGATGGGAACGGAACTGCAATCAGATCATGGCACTCAACCTAGGAAGAGGCTTTGTGCTCACAGCAGTAGGCTCCACGGGAGAGCTCCAGAAAGTCAGGGGACACTGGGTTCATCGTGTTCCCTGATAAGCAGAAGCTGGTTGCTATGCAGAAGCCAAGGTACTGGCAATCCCTGGTAGCGAGTCAGGTTGTGGTCAGGTCACCCTGACTCCACACTTGGCATGAGATGGAACTTCATGGCAGCAAGGCCGCATTCTGGACCACTTCTGATTCTAGCCATTTCCCTTGGCAATAAGAATAGAGGATCAACAAGTAATTGTTCTTTTAATTCACAAAGGACAAAAGCACTACTTTTTCGTGGCATTCCTTTTACCTGAGCAACTGACACATGTAAACACATGTCAGCCATGTACAAATCCTAGCTTAAGATCGCAAGATTATTTGAACAATTCTAACAAGAATGGTCAGCAGGCCTTGTATCTCCCGGAAACACAATACGTCCTTGCAAAAGAAATGACCGACTCGCTTCCACCATCAAAGGCAAAAGCTTTGTGTCTGACTTTTTAAGTGTAACTTTTTGGGGGCATTTCAGGTAACAAACGAGCATTATTGATGCATCTCACCGAATAGTGATTATGGGAATTAACATGAGTGCTTCTGGCACATCAGCTCATTCTGTTCTCACAATCGCAAATGGGCATAAGGCCTACCTCCCCTTTAGAAACCACGAAGCCTATGGCACATGCCCCACATCCCAAAGCTACTAAGCAAGCAGAACCCAGCCTCGTTCCTGAGAAAACCAGCCTAATTCCTGATCACTGGAGTTCCTCTCCACAGCCCTGGGAGCAGACGCTGTTGACTATACCCACACTGCAAAGGGGAGCTGGCCCTTCGAGAGCTTGCAGCGCTGCTCAGGGTGAGGAAGACAGCATGCAGTGAAAATGCCCACAGGGATTACCACTCCTGGGGCTATGGGCACTGCCCCTGGCTATCTAATAAATCAGATCCTCACTTGGCGAGCCCAGCAACCAGCACAGCTGGGTTTGGCGCTCCAGAACCTGCCTGTCAGCACCTCTGCCCCTCAGACACCTTCCTTTGCACATTGTACAAAACTAGCCTGTCTCCTGTTCCAGGCTGGCCAAGCCATTGCCTTGGTTTTGGAAAGAAAGTGTCCCAGAGTAGCTACATGTTGAAACTGGTCGAAGATTGACAAGCTTAATAAGAGCAAAATAAACCATTTAGCAGGAAGCTATCTAAAGATTAGACTTCAGCACAGGTCTTTTTATCTGTCGTCTTCATCAGATTTATAATTGAAAGTCAAATCAGATCAGGTTCCAGGAACACTGTTTCTTCACTGTTTCCTGTCTAAATTTCAGCTGGGCTTGGATGTGGCATGGTGCCGCTCAGTAGAATAACGAAGCAAAGAGCATCCACCACACTCTGGCACATGAAATATGCATGATGATGTATGATTTAATAAAACCTCCACATAGTTAGAGCAGCCAACCCCTTGGCATGCTGATGTTACGGACTATGCTCTGCCTAACTCTCATTTGCAGCGCGCTGTTTCCTGGCCACTGCAAATGACAGGGCGTGGGGGGAAAGAGGCCAGTGAGGCTCAAAAATGGGATGTGTGGGAAACATTCTAATAAGGATAAAGTAGAAAGAAGAATTTGAGTTCATAGTTCCTAAAGGTTAAAATGACATATAGTGATGAAAACAAATAAGAAATATGGCCACGCCCAGATGATTTTAATGTCCCTGAGACATTGGTTAATGACCAACTCCCACTCTCTCATTAAGTTTCTCCGTTACCGTAGATGCCTTCTTGCAGCTCATAAGTGGGAAATGAATGTTAAAGATGGGAGAACTGGAAAAAATTTTAAACTAGGGCATGTTTTCCTTGACCGCATGTGGTTGACGCTACTGACTGCCACAACACTTAGAGGAAAAAAGGAAGACGATAATATCGGCCCCATGCCATTTTCTCATAACCATTCAGAACTATAAATTTATAAATTATTCCATGTCTACTTCCATTCTGTAAGTGACTGGAAAGGAAAAAAAAATCAACCAATAATTTATATTTTACTTCAAATCCCTATGCTACTGTATGATCAGTTCACCCCCTTTTCCAGAGTGCTTTGTCTACCTTTACTGCGATGGTTTCATTGGAGAAGGCAAAGGCCTCAGGAGAGGTGGAGTGTAGCCACTCTTTGGCCATATGTTACCTCTCACTGGAATTTGCTGAGATATCTTTGCAGCCATCTGGTCTACCTTTGAACACTCACTGCAGTGTGCAGCTACTGTGCCATTCCTCGTGCACCCTGCCAACCTTTCCTCAGCCACTTCTCTGTCTTCGCGGGTGTGCTTACCCCACCTGGCTCATACTGGAACATAGAATAATACCTAGGACTAATCCACTCCAGCATCTTATTGCCTACCCAGGGCTCTGCAAGTAAACACAAATTGTGGTGCTTTTTAACTCCACAAGAGATTAAGGGAGTTCCTAATTGTTAACTGTTAAGGGGTTTCCGATTGATTTTTCCCAGAGAACATCATGTCTTATCTTTCCCAGTTGGTGCTCTTTGGCTTGCCCAAAGATTCACTCCATGTCCCCCAAACCCTGGCTGGTTCCCACTCTGGAGAGCAAAACGCTTGACTCTGCGTTATGGAACAGCCTTCCTGGCCTCTAGTTTTACCCGTAGCTCCTGGAACATAGCTCTTTCTCTGTTTCTGGAATGACCCTGTCCTGGGTCAGTGAGTGTTGCATGGTCGGTCTGGCTGACCAAATGGGCAAGAGAATGGGGTGATCGAGCAGAGAAAAGAAAGGGGGGGGCATGGGGACAAGAAGGGAACACTGGCAACTTTCAAATCATTGTCCTGCTGCCTAATGAAGACATATGATGCAGACACCAGAGGAATCTGAATTCCACTCCTACCTCTGCAGTAGATTAGCTCTGTGTGACCTTGGGTAAGAACTTTATGTAATAATTTGCAAGCTCTTGACCTATAAAATGAAGACCTCCCTCACATAGCTGTTGGAAGAAGTAGATAAACCACCCTGAATAAAGCTCTTAGTGGGATAAGAGCACATGACAGGTTCTGAATACATTTGAGTTATTGTTGTCTCTAGCAAGTCATCATCCACCTCACCACCAGGCTGAATGACCATGGACCACCGAGCTGAATGACCATGAATGACCAAGTTGCGTAAGTCTCAGCATCTTGATCTTCTCTTCTACTAATGCAGTTAAGAATTTGCACCTCTAAGTCTTTGTCCATGAAGCCTTTGTGACTTGTAACTAGGCGGGTGTTGGTGTCGGGGCTGTCAGACTGCACTTGCCATTGAAGAGTAAGGATGTTGCTGCTCAAGCTTGGGTGTTCAGTCAAAGCCAAAAGGGACCCTGGGCAAAAAGTGAGCCTTTCAGGATGAAGAGAACTTAGGGAAGGATTTTGAGAACCCTGAAGCTCCTGGTTTGCAAGAGCAGCCAGGACTCTGGGAACCAATGACGACTGTCAGGGAAGTAGACCAGGGACCTGTAGCTGTGCACTGCAGAATGGCGTGGTGGTTGCATTTAGTGGTTGTAGTTTCCTGTCACACGGTTGGAGGGAGTATGCAGAGATCCAGGGGCTACTGGCAGTTCTTCCCTGCTATGGTGGAGAGTAGCTTAAGAATGACCTAAACTGGGAGGCAGTAAAGTTTCTTTTCTGCAAAAAAAAGAGGAACTGTTTTGGACTTTGCAGGCCATGCGGCCGCAGGGTTGGAAGGCTCATCTCTGCACAGGTCCTAGTTTATTCGTGATGGGTGCCCTCGTACCTAGTGCCATGTCAAGCCCAAAACTGAAAAGATATGTTTGCCCCCCCAAAATTCTAAACATCAATTTAACACTATGCTACTTTTTTTTTGACACTAGGTCTCACTATTTTTGCCTGTGGAACCGCAGGGTCACGTTGCCCGGGGTACCAGAGACTCGAGCAATCCCCAGCCTCAGCTTCCCAGGTAGCTGGGTTTACAGGCACATGCCATCACGCCCAGCTATATTTTTTTGCAGATGAGGTTTCGCTATGTGCCCCCAGCGGGACTCGGACCACCATCGCTGGCCCCAGCCGGGGCTTCCTAGGCTACCACCTACAGGCATGCACCACCATGCCCAGCAACACTATGCTACTTTTAAAAGAGTACATGCAATCCCTTTTTTCCCCATTTCAAATAAGTTTAAGTCCAGGTAGTATAGAATTCAGGATAGAACATGAAGACAGGCCCACTCTGGCAGGATTCTGGCCTGAGTTTCCTCTGATGTAGCAGCTCAGGTACAAATGGCTGAGAAGAAATAAAGATGAGCAGGAGAGAGAGAGAGAGAGAGAGAGAGAGAGAGAGAGAGAGAGAAAGAGTGTTTACAAAAGTTTACATGGACAACAGGCTTCTAAACACTTCATTCTAGCTATTAGCCGCAACAGTTGTCATGGCAAAGAATCTGGGTGTTTAAACAGGAATGAAATTAAGGACTACCATTGCCTTCAGACCAAGGAACAGCTGACTTTTTACCAAATTTCCTAATTCCACCCTCGGCCAGGGGTCCTTTCCCCCAAGCCTTGGCTTTTAGCTCTTTCTGTTTCTGCTTGAGGGCCTTATCTTCCCCACCCATCTCCTTGGCCTGCTTCCTGGGCTGCTTCGGGAGCTTCTTGCTACCCTCACCACCAGACAAGGCCCCCACCGCCCCTTCCACCAGAGCCTGTACCTAGAAGCCAAGCCCTGGACCCTCTCTGCATTTCCACCTCCACACAGTCCCTCTGATTCATTTTATTCTTCTTTTCATCAAATCTAAATGAGTTAATAGCCTTTCTCATGACCATACTGGAAGCAGATCCATTGCTTGTCTCCTGTTTTTGCGTATGTGTTGATTTCAGCCTTGACATGTCATGAGTTCCAAATAGCTCCATCACTCCAGCAGTTCACTCTACCATGGGCCTCACTTTGACCAGTTCCACGGCTCTCAACCTCTTCACATAGACTTGTAATGAGCTCTTTGGTCAAAAGTTTCAATGACAATTCTGGAATTAGCCCATTCCCAGGCCTCCATACAATGTCAGGTCATTCGCCCAGCACAGCCAGAGTTGCATGTCTGCTCATACTTCCGATCACCTCTAGTCTTCTACATAATAACTTGTCTTTCCTTTGAGAAAACACAGTGTTTACTGCCCTTTGGTGTGGGGCTATAGGGATTCTATTTATGCAATACGTGCACTGATTACATGTGAACTTGAAGATAAGCATCCTCCTCCTGTGAATCAGAGTCCAAGCTACACAATTCTCCTGTACCCCCTTCTTGTTGTTAAGATATAGGGAGTGTGGTAGTGAGAAATCCACCTCCATGTGGAAAAGAGATGGTGGTTCTCCTCCAGAAGGTGGATACAGGGGACTATAGGCATCCTGGGTAAGACCATTCTTTATTGTAGAGGCCTGACCTTGAGCAGATGGACTTTCAGCATCTGGATCTTCATCTACAAAGTCTGAGTACTGTTCCCAGTGATTGGGGGAGCCTCTACCCTGTTGAGAACCACTGGAGACGGTTCTCTCCAGCTTGAATATGCTACGATCAGAAGTAGACACAGCTCACCTTTTTTCTCGATTTTCAAATTCCTACAGAGCCATGGCTTCCCAGTCGGAGGGAACATCCCAAGATGGCAGACTCCTCATGAGATGGTTGAGAAGTGAGGAGGGAGGTAATGAAGCAAGTCCTGTCCTTGTTCCCAAGCAACAGAGTAGGGAGCAGTTATCGAGGTAGCAATTATCGAGATCCACCCTCTCCCTGCTGGGAACCCAGATGGTGTGGTAGCAGAGACCCCCGTGTTTGTAAGCTAAATGGGAAGACAGTGGATTTTATAAATAGGATATATAAAAATGCATTGGCTTATAAATCTGTGGGATGAGGTGGAAGAGGAGTCTCTGAACAAGATACAAAGAGGGTTTTGTCCTCCCTTCCACTCATTTGCTACTTGGTTTTTTGCACATAAACAAAAGCTGCTGAAAGAAACACTTGAACTGAATTTTGAAGAAAAGAAAAGGGGGAAGTAGCCACATTTATTTATTATGTTCTCCTCCCTAGCTCATCCCTGTGACTGGGGGTAATTGGATTAGGGTTAGGGTTAGTTAAGAAAACAGGACTGACCAATGCTATGATTATACAAGATCCAGAGAGCACCTCCCCTCAGACCGTTGTTTTTTGCTACCTGGGTGACCTTCAGAGGAGGGACGCATGACTTGAAATAGAAAGCAATGTAATGTGTCGTACAACTAGTGTAATAGAGTGAAAATTTTGCACAAACTGCAGTCTTTTTTTCTAATATTAGACGAAATGCAGGCGCAAGGTGAAGGGGAACTTTCTTCAGCACCATTCGTCTGCTCTGAAATGTTTTTTTGATTCCATATACAAACATGTGAGCTTGTGTCTGTCAAATTGATCTTATTCCAAATAACCTTTCGCTCTCATTTCAATATCTCTGCTTATTAGTATTCTATATATTTTAAGACAGCCTTTATTAAGTGTACCAAATTATAGACCGCCACACAATAGACATTAAAAAGTAGTTAATAAGCCACTTGATAACAACTTAAAAGATAAAATATAGACTCATCTCCTCCGTGTGGTACATATGTTTAGACAGAAAAGTTCCCCAAAATTGTAGCTCTTGTCACCTAGACAGAAGCAATTGTAATATATTATTATTCCAAATAAGATTTCATCTTTATTTCAACATCTTCACCATTTAGTATTCTGAATATTTCTAAGTTAAACAACCGAAGCTAAATGTGTTCCTGATTCTAGGTCAAATAATAAAGGACCAAAAAAACAAAAGATTCATTATTCCCCAGAACTTATCACCATTAAACATCCTCCTATCCCCTTTCACTCCGTGCTGTTCTATTTATATTTTTATGTGCAAAATAGTCTACATCACTACATCTAATAAATTGAATTGCTTTGCGGGTTGAGCATTCTTGGATTTTTACAAGCAGCATGTCAAAGCTGAATTCTCATCACACACTCTGAAACTCTACCCCAGGGTGTTTTCATTTATATTTAATGTTAAATCAAGGATATTAGAGGTGGAACAGACTGTACTTCATTGAACCCAATCAACAGTATCAGCTCACTTTGAATTCCAGAAATAACATCAGGACTGTTCTTTCTGATAGAGCACTTCAGGGTATCTGGGTGACTTGGAACTTGGTCATTTCAAAAATGAATAGCCAAACACAGTAACAAAGGAACTCTATCTCTCTCTCTCTCCCCCTCCCTCTCTCTCTCCCCCCCTCTCTTTCTCTCTCTCTCTCTCTCTCTCTCTCGGGATTTATAATAAAACATACCAAGTTTGGAGAAAGCTTCTAAAAGTGAGATTTTTTTTAAGCACATGCACATTCCTCACCCTTTAATTTCCTGCATGTATTATGTTCCCTGAGCACAGCGAGGCACCGGTCTCCATTATTTGGAAGGTAATACAATACGTGGGAGGCCCTGCAAGGTAGCCTTCCCCTGTAATTTGTTTTCCTTTCTCCATCAAGCCCTCCTCCTTGGGCTCTAAAATATACAGTCGGTCTTAAAAGTAGCATTAGCTGTGATTCCTAAGAGCTTTTCAGGCAGAAGTGAAATGCAATTTAAACTGGCTTAAGCCAAACAGTTGAAGCCCCAGACTGGTGGGACTCCAGAGGACACAGGCGCTCTGGCCTCTGGCCTTGGGCTCCTTCTTCCTCGGGAGATCTCTCTCCAGCAGCGTCACAACTAGCCCTGGCCCTCGACTCAGCACTGCCGGCTTCCACAGCCTGAGGGGGTGGAAGATGACCATGTCCCACTGAATCCAACTGGACTTCCAGGCAGGGCTTTCACTAGTTGGGTTGGTACTAGTCACCCTCCAAGGAATTCTTTGCCCCCCGGGGGGACCATGTTGGGAGTCTGGGTCATGCGATGGCAATGAGATCAACCCCTGCCTAGGCTTTGAACACCTAAGAGTGGAGGGCTCCAGGCTCTTCTGGAAACATCGACTCTGGAGAATTTGGAACAGGGTCATCATTGTAGCAAATTGCATAGTCAACCCATGTTCCCATCGCCCAACTCCAACAGCCACCCTCACCAGCTCACGATCATCACCTGTTCCCCTAGACACTATCAAAGCCCAGAAATTGCATCATCTCATCTCTAATTGTTCAGGACCTACGTCTAAAGGGAAAGCATCTTTATGAAGAAAAAGCTGTAATGCCTGATCATGCCCTACACATTAGTAGCAATTTCTGAATATTAGCAAATCTCGGGTCAGTGTTCAGTCTCTTCCATGGTCTCGTGAATACTCTGTTGCAGTATATTTGCATCAAGAGCCATATAAAGTCCATGTACTGTGATCTGTTGATATGTCATTGAAGACTTTTAACCAGTAGCTTCTCACTCCTTCTCTTTGGTTAATCTTCAAAACAGTTTATGCTCTAAGAAAATAACCTATTTGTCCACTAGAGATTCCCAAAGCCTGGACAGTGCTGACAGCGTCCCTGAGGGGTCCTGTCACGTGATCTCCTTCCTCCTGGATTTCCCCCGAGGGTCTGGTGTGCCCTGGTAGAGGATGCCCTGTGCCTGAATTCCCAGGAGCACATTATATGCAGGTGGCTCGCTCTGTGCTGGAGGCAAGCAGTTCTTGATCGTCTTTGCCAAGATCTAGCACATCACCCATGACTGCAAAGAGGTGATACACTAATGCCATCATTTTCCCTTCAATCAGTAGCTGAATAATTATAAATGGAAACTAGTTGATGACTCTGAGGAGCAGCCAGATGAAAGGCAGGACAAAGGCTTGATTTGGTCCTTTCATTTGCCACTTTTCAGAATGAGTTTTTGGCATTCCCCAAAAAGCAGGTTTCTGAAAGTATCTACCACTTATGGAGCCATGATGTCAAGTATATTTGATACGTTTAAGTCCATTGATGGGATTCTTCTTGTTGAAGCTCCCTTGTCTCGTCTTTGGTAGGTGGGAGCCACAGTGGGCTGTTGAGTCCTTCCAACACGACCTAAGAGTCTCTCTGAGTCTCTCGGCTTTCTGCTAAGATGCTCAAATTTGCCTTGTGTGTTTGTTGCTCTACATCTGGACTATTTCTCCATGAGTTTCTTCCAGAAATGTCTCTGGAAGTCACTTCTCCAAGCAACCGTGATTCCTTGTAATGGGAGATAGGGTTTAGGCATCTGAGTGCTGGTGAGCTCATTGCTGAGGACAACAGTAAGGCATGTATGTCCATTTTTTTTAAGATAAAATACCACTTTCCACTTCATTTTCAGGACAAAAAAAATTTAAGTGGCTTTATCGGTTTTAAATATTTATCTCCTTTTTCTTAAACTGGAAATCCCAATTCTCAGTGACCCTCAACCCAGAGCACACACACATACCAGCCTCCAGGTAACAACTCTGATCTCTACGCCCATGTCATTACTGTTTTGTGTTGCGTGTGAGCGCGCGTGCGCGCACCCCCACACACGTATCCTGCATGTCTGAAATGCTGTTTTGAAGTCACTTGGGGCCAGTCTTCTTTGTGTGACTCTCTCCCTCCAACTAGAATCTCAGGTACCACTCTTCCATTTTACTTGTAATTTTAGGATTGTCTTTTTCTTGTTAGGCGTTTTTAACTTTGCTTTAAAATTATGTATAACTAGAAGCCACCACCAACTGGATACACAGCTTCTTTCTTTTTATACACAATGGGGGGGGTTACTTAACTGTGTTTTATAATTATGGATATTTGCATGATTCACGTCTACAAAATGTATATTCAGGGAAATATGTAAAGTCTGTATCTGTCCTCCTGTAGATGGAACACTTCTTCATTTTAATTGCATGGTTCCTTCTCCCATTGTGTAATGGGGCATACACACCAGTGGCCCTCCGCTCCTGGCCACGGTGGTAAGCTAGACTTCACTTTCCTCACGCAGCTAGATGCCTGCTGGTGCCCGCGCTGTGGGCCTGTCCTGCTGGTGTGTGTATGGGATGTGTAGGAGCTGGCAAGGTGGGTCTTTTCGTCCTGGCCGGTGTAATCAGACAAATGCCTGTTTGGCTAGATGGTCCCCCTTCCACTTACCGCCTTTGTGAAAATGTGCGGCTGTTGTCTGTTGATTTCCAAGTCTGAATAATAATGAATTAGCTCTGTCTCCTCTCGGCTCAGTTTGACTTGAACACTTACCTGTCTGCTACCAGACCTGGGGGCAGCAGCTGCCTCCCTCAGCCCTTCCCCCAGATTTCCTCTTTCCTCCCCACACTGGGGAGTAGATGGGCTACGCCCACTTAGTCTGGACAGAACCAGTAGTGACACTGCCTGCTGCCCCGATAGTATCCTGGTGGTGCTTGTGCCCAGAGAGGCGCACCCAGCCTCCCGCGCCGCAGGGGGCGATGCCCGCTTGCTTCGGGGACCCACCGCGCTCTGTTCTCCCGCCTGGAGTCTCCCTTACCTTCAGAATCTGCGGGAGGTTCTAGGGCAAGGCTGGTTTCCACTTTGCCTTCCTGCCATCTCCTCCCACACAGGAGTCCTGGGCGCCTGTCTCCGCCAGTCCCCAGGAGGGCGCTCGCGAGCTGTCTCTTGCCTTGTCCTGCCGGCTGTGTTCTCATGAGTTTGAGCTTTGCTCCCTTCTTGCTTTCTCTCTTCCCAGGGGAGAACGCCAAGTTGTTTTAAAAACAAAGCAAAACAAAGCAAACCTATTTTATTTTATTAAGGTGTGTGAGCTCTTTGTGGATCTTTGGTATCAGACTCTTGTCAGTTGAGCGGAGGGCAAACATTTTTCCCGTTTTGCGTGCCTGTTTTGGTTAGTGTCTCTTTTGCTGTACAGAAGCTTTTTAGTTTGATGTCGTCCTACTGTTTTATGTTTGCCTTCGTTTTCTTTGTGCGTATAGATGCATCCTGAAAGAGGTTTTGTGGTACGGGTCGTGGAGTGTTTTGCCTAGTCAAATGTCCCAAAACTGACGAATGGATGGAAAAATTACAGTATATTTACACAATGGAATGTTGTTCGGCATCAAATTTGATGCATTTGTGATAACGTGGATGGAGCTAGAAGGAATCGTGCCAATGGAAATAAGCCAAAAAGAAAAAGACAAAAACGGGATGGTCTCACTTATAGATGGGATAGAGAGAAAACAAACAAAAGGTCAAGAAAAAGTCAAAACTAACAAGCTGACAACAGAATGAAAGCAAACAGCAAGGGAGGGAGAGGGAGAGAGATGGAAATCAGGGGAGGGATGAGCTTGATCAAGAGCTTGATCATGGGTGATATGGTAGTGGGAGAATCCTGGGGAATACAACAATGTAAAGCATATATATATATATATATACACACACACACACACGTAAATATATATATAAACATGTAAACAATAAAAATTTTAACAAATAAAAAAACCCACTCTTTTACCAACAACTTCATCTCATCCTCCATGGCTAGAGTTTATCAAAGCCTTTCCATCTGAAGAACAATTCATATGTACACAGAATCAAACCCGGATGCCAAGCAGAACCCCAACTGTGGTTCATTTACACCCAGGCAGCATCATTGCAACACAAGGAGGGATTTTAACTCTCCCCCCCCCCAGAAGACAGCTTATTAGACCTTATCTGCTTAAAGGATAGTGAGCAGAGGGAGCAGAAGACAGTGAAATGGCTTGCACAGTGTAAACATTGCACTTCAACAGGTCTTTTTTTCTTCTTCAGTTTCATAAGCTGTAATTCAGAGAGGCACCAGGGTGGTATCTGCCCACCTCTGGATTGAAAAAGCAACACAGAATCAAGGCTATTTCAGGCATCTGTCAAGCGTAATTACCTCTTTGCTCAGAGAAATCTTTATGTAAGACTAATGGAGATTGGCATTTCTTCAGTTTGAAAGGACACTTCCAGCCATCCTTTTAAAAGAATGAGCCTTGCTCATGATGGCGATTCCAGCATGTTCCGATACAGGGAAATGCCCTCAGTGTGGCCTTGATAGTGGATATTTTCGTTTGGGTCCTGTGTGTTTCGCCTTTCTCGGCAAACTACCCGTTCTTTGAGCTCCTTTCCTCTCTTCCTCACTCTGAAATTGTCACATGGCGTTCCCTGAAATGTCCCATGGATGCCAGCCTTGCTTATACATAACATTTACCCAAATTATGACCGCGCAGCCTTGGCGTTGAGCTGACAGTTTATAGAGAGAATCCAGTTTGTCGTCATCAAGAGCTCGCTTAACGCCTTGGTTTGGCCTTTCAGAAGTGGACCCTGAGGGCCGCTTCCCTGTGCATGTGACTTCGTGGGAAGAGTTCTAAGGAGACATAACTGGTGCTGTGGAGAGGTGGGACCCGGAAGGAAAGGAGTCCCAGCTGGGGAGCGGGCAGCTCAGTCCTCAAGGGAGTTCCGGCCACATTCACGGTCACACCTGATGGCTGTCCCCCAGCATCAGGGAGATGGTGCCTTCATCCCAGCCACAAGGGAGCATGGTACGAAGAGACTCAAGAAAGAGGCAGGAACTGGGGGGTGGGGGGTGGGCAGGGCTTCTGGATGAAGAGCTGCCAAACCGTGGCCCAGGGGACAAATCTGGCCCAGTGTCCATCTTTGTAAATCAGGTTTCTTTGGGCCAGAGCCTGGTGTGCCGCTTCCAGATCATCTGCTCTGGGGAACCATCACAGGACAGAGTGATCGCAGGAGACCTGCATAGCCTAAAACATTTACTCTCTGATTCTTTGCAGAAAAACTGCTAACCCCGAGTGTACACCATGGAAGGGAGTCAGATTTGATTCTAGGCAAGAGAGGAAACCAGGGGTTTTAAGCAGTAGAACCAAATAATCCCACTTGCATAAACTCTCACTCTGGCTGCACTGTGTGGAGATCGGCTTGTAGGAGACAGGCGTGGACATGAAGGCCCTGGGCGTTCCTGGAGGGTCCAGCTGAGAAATAAGCCCTACAATTGGGCCATGAAGAAACGGTCCCAGCGATCTGTTCTCAGCACACACACGCAGGCCTGTGATTTCACTTTCTAGCTGATGATACTCATAACCGTTTATATTTGGCCGATAGTGAGCTACTTTGGATCTTCATCTTAAAGTTCAGACGATTCATTAAAACCTTTCAGACACGGGTTCAGAGTGTATCCGCATGGACTACACAGAGAGCATGCGGGGCCCCGTGCAGCGTAGGGTTCAAAGTCATTATGGGCCAGTTGCTGTCACCCCAGCGCTTACTTTGTCTCTGAACGTGCACATCAACATTTTCCGGGTCCTGGTTTGAAACCAAGAGATTCTAGAACTGGGACTGAACAGAGTGACTTTAGGGCCCCTGACCTGAAGGAGACCTCCCCCCTCACTTCATCTTCCCATCTAGATGGCGGAGAGGGCCTCAGGAGCTTCTGGGGGGTTGGCCACTCCACGCAGCCACAAGAGTTCTCAAGCCCCCTGCCGCCCTCACCTTTGGTTTTTTTAAAGAGCAGACTTGGCCCAGGTTAGGACGTGACACAATTTGGAGGATGAAGGACCCCCCATTTCAAATTCAAAATCAAATTTATTCGTTTTCTGGGGATCTGGATGGGGGTCTGTTACTTCCCCTTCTTAGAATGAGCAGCATTTTATCTATGTGCAGAAACTGCAAATGAGTACCAGCCAAGCAGGTAACAGGTGAGTTATTAACCCTGCAAATGGAGCTTCCCCTGTTTGTTCAGACTTCCCCTGCCAGTTTTATAGAGCATGGGTTTGAAGGCATCTTTATTCGCTACATTACATGAGTTCCAAAGGAGCCATTAAGATCTCATTTGGGCAAAGAAAATACATTTTTAAAAGAACCCTTAATGTGTGTTTGTATAATTTCATCTGGTGGGATTTTCAATGTTGCTGCTGTTCATCAAATATGAAAAATAAGACTTTGCAACACCATCAGATAATATTGCACAGTAATGACTTCCTACCTGGCGTGTATCTCCTGCTAATTCCTTCCCATTGTTTTCAGCATATTATGATCCACTGAGGCTTTACCCTGTCACGCTTCATATGCTTCTTTATGCGGTGTATTTTCTATTATGCATCAGGTTGTTTTGAAGACTCTCATTGTTGACTCAGTTTTTACAGTTGCCCTTTCTTTGCCTCTCAACAACCTCAGGCCTTCCTTTCTCTAAGTTGAATATCGACCATCCTTAGACATTAATGAAACTCAAGAACAAATACTCTGTGTGAGAGACTGAAACTTGTTTGGAGTTCCAAAAGATCGTTGCATATATTTTGATTTGGGTTGCATCCATTTTAACTCACTCTGATTCTAGGCAGGAGGTTAAACTTCCTTTTGATGGCTAAAGTGAAAAATGTAGGATGATTGAAAATGGCAATCACCAACCTCCATCCTCTCTGTTTGTCATAGCCTTAAAAGCAATGACCTACTAAAACTCGACTATTTCAGGGGATGTACAAGGAATCCACTTTCATTAGCTTGCTTGTTTTTCCTTTGTTTTTAATACAAATTAGATACATATCCACACACATAGGTATGGATGGAGACACGGGATACCTGCTTTTAAAAAAATAATCTTTAATATTTTCCTGTAGTAATTGGATAGCTTTTGTGAGCAAAACACTTTCTCCATGTAGTCAACCCAAGTGCAGACTGTAAGCCCTGTTTATCCAAAGCAAAAAGGTCTCAGAACTAAGCTAGCTGCACGTCAGCATGATCCAAGTTCATGCTCAAAGCTGTATTTCCCAGTACTCAGGAAAATGGAATTTCTCTCTGCCTTGCCGTGGATAAATTATAGCCACTGATATATTTATAAATGCTTTTCATATGGAAGGCACACTTCAAAAATTTAGTATAAATCTTATAACCTCTTTCTATCAATGAAAATATTCTGAGTTGACTGGAAATCTGTCAACTTCCAGAGAGAATTAGAGCATCGCTAGGTTTTCTGAGCTTCGCGCTGCTGTTTCGGGAGAGCTGCGCTGAGCTGCAGACCTGCCTGCCTTAATCTGCTGTTTCCCCTGCTAGAAGGTCCTTTTTTCCCCCTGTAGCTGTTGACAGTCTCTGTATACACTGCCTTTGAAATGCGGCTGCGTCAGGGACATCATCTCAATCTTCACCAACATTAAAAATAGTGTTTCTCTCCTCTGCACTTGCCCTCTCTCCCCTGATGCACGTGAATGTTCTCGAAGGGAACAAGAGTTCAGAGACTCGCCTCGCCCTGTTATTGATATTCAAGAGCCAGTTGCCTCCCAGCAGAGTTCCATGTAGCGCCAGCTCTGTGGGAGGTCGTGGCTGTGATCACTGAGCCTCCAGTCACCTGGGGGCCCCCAGCTCCTTCTGAACAGTGTGAGATCAAAACATGTTCTGTGCAGGTTCCATGTCACTGGTCTGAGCCTTTGCCTTGGCATCTGCGGACAGCGTTCCTAATGGGCGGTCTCGGAACACAGATCACCCTCCACTGCCCTCCTGTCTCCCTTCCTCTCCATCACCATTTCTACTTTTTTTTTTTTTCTGAGACTAGGTCTTGCTATGTTGCCCGGGGTAGTCCTGATCCAGTGGACTCAAGCAATCCCCAGCCTCAGCCTCCCAGGTAGCTGGGATTACAGGTGCCCGCCACCACACCCAGCTGCTTTTTCGAGACCAGGTCTTGCTATGTTGTCCAGGCTAGTCTCAAACCTACGAACTCAAGAGATCCCTGGCCTCTTGCCTCCCAACACTTGGATTACAGGTGCACACCACGCCCAGCTGATTTCTACATCTTTAAGTCATCGTCCCACCTGCTTCGGGATGTGGCGGTAGCTTCGTGCCTGAGTCTGCTTTTCCAGTGCCCCTGACATTTGCCTGCACTGCTGGCTGGGTAAACCTTCAGAAGCAAAGCTGATGCATCAGTCCCCACTTAGGACGCCCCCCTCAGCATCACTGTCCTCTGAGAGAAAACGCACACTCCTGACAGATTCAAGACCCACTGTGGCCAGGCACCTGCTCCTGGCACGCCTCTTCCCCTGCCACACGTGCCCTCTGGAGTGGCCTCTCCAGAGTCCCAGCAGCCCCAGTGCACCATGTTCCTTCGGGCTTGCACTTCCCACCACCCGAAATGTCTCTCATTTCTTTGCCCACCTGGGAGAGCCTCCTCAAGACCCTTTGGAACTCTTCCTACTGGGCAGATGCCCTTCCAAGCATGCCATTTGCCCTTGGAGTCCCCAGGCAGCGCTGGGCCCATGCCCTTCCTGCCACTCTGTATTCTTCTGCATGGTACCTTTCAATTCTATTTGTCTGTTGGCTGGGTTGTGGGTTTCCCAGCCCTATAGCCTAGCTGGGTCCCAGGTACCGAAATATTTACTGAATGGAGGGTAGGGAATGTGGCAAATGAATGAATGAGATGCAAATCTGGATGGGTGGCTTGAAGAACCTCTCTTCTTGTGTCTGCCTTCTGTAACAATTCCATGGGTTTCTTCTAAATTCTACTAGTGGGAACACTAGTAGCATTCTAGAGCTTTCCATGCTGCACGACGCCCACCAAACATTCACATTGCTCTCAGACATATCAGCCGGCTTTCCCCTGTACCTCCCCTGGGGCTCCTGGCTCAGGCTGACTTCCGCCGGCCGAGGTCCATCACCAGCAACCTTCCCCTCTGTCGTGAGCAGTGGGAAAGTGAGTGATCTCACCAGGCCTCTTGGGTGAACAGGCTTCCCCTCTGCTCTCCCTGGACTTCCTTTCCCACTTCTCTCTCACTCTCAAGAGCTTGCTTCTGTCCTAACCACACTCAGAAACACGTTCCCCAGCCAGACCCACAGCATTTGTTCCTTTTGGCCTTTGGTGCTCCCAGAAAACCCTTCCCTCTCAAGCTCTTACCTTTCCTTCCAGCCCCTGTTCAAAAGCTGCCTTCTTCCCTGTGACTGTTCACCCCAGTCCTCCTCTCAGTCAAGGTCTAGTGGCTGTGCCCTCTCTGTGTCTCTGAGGTGTCTTCAGCAGCTCTGCTTTACATCTGTCAGCTCTTGCCCTGACAGGTGAAGTGGACGATGGCTTTGCCTCTCCACGCCACAGCTTAACCAACTGGCAAATGGAGAGAGCAGTCCTCACCTGTCAGTGGCCTTGTGGAGAATACAGGGGACAGTAGGGGGAGATGCTCCGGAGCCCACAAAAACCAACATAACACGCATCTTCCTTGGGCAGCTCCCATGGGCCGGTGGGAAAAGGCCAAAGCTGGGGTGCAGGCCCTCTGAATGCTGACACTGACTTCACTATGGATGGTGCTGGGCTTCTCGGCTCTTCCTCCATGAGCCATGTGGCCCTGGATAAGATGCTTAAAGTGTAAGCCTATTTCCTCACACGTCAAGTGGAAGTATTGAAACCTACCTTGCTGAATTAGTTCAGAGATTAGAGATGATGAGGGTCAAGTGGGCTGACCCAGGCCTGGCACGTCAGTGATGAATAATAAATAGGAGCTGACGTCGCCCTAATGACTTAAATTCAAATGGCTCTTGAGACTCCTTTATCGTTCATCACACGGACCAGTGTGGCTGGCGCGAGCGCCCCAGGCCAGAGACATTGCCGCTTGGCTTGACAGGGCCTGAGAGAGAATGACTGTCAGACCTGGGAGACTGAATTCCACCCTGGCAGACTGCCAACCTAGACACGAGTCTCAATCCTGCTTTAGAAACCGGGCGCCACCACAGCCGCTCTGAGTCACCGTGAGGCTCTAAGTGCGCCTGAGCAGCTCTAGCAGGGTTATTCCCAGAAGCTCAGGGTCGGGGAGCTCAGACACAAGCTTCAAGAACTACTGCGTGATTCACATGCCCCCCCCCCCGGGAGGGCAATTTAGATGAGAGTGAAATGAGCCACCTCCATCACTGGGCTAGACTCTCCCCTGTATCTTCTCGAATGTTCTCCCTCAGAACTCCGGAGCTGGGGGTCGATAGTAGTAAACACCATCATGTAGGATGACAACAAGTTGTGTATGGAGACATCTGGTTGGTGCCGTGTGCTGTGCCTCGCGTGCCTCATCCTACTTCCTCCTGCCACTCAGGAGCCCACCTTGGCCCCACGTCGAGCTGCAACTTGGAACCTTCTCACAGGGGGAGTGAATCAACTTTGGTAAAGGAGGACTTTGTGTTGCTTCTGGGCCTGAAGTCAGAGCATCTGCATTCCCAGAGGCTCTCTTTTCATCTCTAGGTGGGACTGACGAGGCCTAATTCCTAATAATACCTGAGGGAGTCCCTGAGAAGTAGCAGGTGTGACGTGCTTGGCTCAATCTCTCAAACAGCTGAGGTGATCCCCATCGTCACTGACACAGGTGATGCAACTGAGAATGTTGCCTCCTCACTCTCTGCTTATGTGGTGGAGCTTCTGATGGAAACAGTACAGGCCATAGGACCTCAGGTATCCCAGCAACCTGTTCCTGTCCTCTCCCAGTTTCTTCCCTCTTTTCCTGTCAGGAGAGGCAGCGTCTTTCCTCCCACCTCTCCCTGCAGAGCAGTCCAAGGGTGTGGTGGGTTGCCCTGCAGCGGGTAGGCCTGTACCTCATCCAGGAGGACTTCAAAGGCAGACTCCCTAGAGCACTGAAGAAAGAAGCTTATTGTTTGTTGTTGTGAGGTCACAGGAAGGTTGAGGTGCGGGACATTGAACAGAGCAACCCGAGTGCTGGCGTGGGGGAGGGGGACTCATCAGCTGGAAGCATGGGCAGCTCTGTATCTAGGGGAGACACATTTCAGTTGAGCTTGTTTCCATTTCTGCATGTCCTGTCCAAGGGCGGAAGGGGGAGCACCCAGGCCCACTCCCAGCCAGCTGGCCATCCTCTGTGTGGGCACCTGAGTCCCACAGACTTGTGACCCCAGACAGGCAGGGAATAGCTCCTGTATTGCTCACTGGAACTCTCTGGCCTAAGACTATCTTTACGGCCTAGTAAGGGCTTGTCAGACACGTGTGGAATAAAATCAAGTGATCTTTAAAGCTGAAATGTAAGTGAAGTGGAGAGGGACCAGGTTCAAAGGCTGCCATCTTACTGGAATCCAAGGTGCCTCTAGAGATCATCCTAGTGTGTTGAACACTAGCGTGATCGACACATCTCAGTAGAACGGTTCACACAGCTTCCAGACGGACTGAGGGAAAGGCGCTAAGAAGCAGGTCACTTCTTGATGAAAAAGTTATTTTCCCCCAACATGACTGTCTAATGAGTTCATCTGAAAAACAGGCCAAGCGTTGGCTGCCATGAAAGCTACGCATCATCATCTCCCCTGACAAAGTGAGAGGCTTCTCAGTGCGGAGCCTCTGCCTGAGCCAGCCATGCTGAGGTGCCTGAGAAGCTTCTAGCAGGTGCTGAGAACACAGCCGCTGTCTGGACTGCAGTAGGCCTGTCACTGAGTCAGCGAGGACGCTCTTGGCGCAGTGACGTCAAATGTAGGTGTTTCCTGGAGAAGCACCAGGCTGGGGGATCCCGCCACCGCTCCTCCCTTGGTGGTGTGGCTACACGAGGAGGTTTAGCACAGCAAAGGCAGTGGCCGAGAGAAGCTTCTGTCGCTTGTTTCCTTGAATTATCTTCCCTCCCTTACCTCCCTCAATCTCTCATCCACCCACTAGAATTTTTTCCCCCTTCTTGCCAGTCTTCAAGGGGAACGAATGAAAAGAGAAAGAACAGGGGTTACTAATACCTTTCTCTGAGACACTAGAAGCAGCTCGCTTGTCTGTCACGTATCCTCACAGCAATCCTCAGAACAGGCCTGTTATGATGATGCTGCTGATCACTACTGTTCTTACCACTTCTGTTTTGCGGTCACGTGGCTTGCTCAAGCCTGTTAGCTCCCACCTCATGTCTTGAATAATTTCAGCTCCTCAACATATGCGTAAAAAAGGCCTCCACTGCCACTGCCCATTTGTGGCTGCCCCACGTTGCCCACGATGACCCTGTGGGCCCCTGTTTAATTTTGTCCTGTAGAACTCTATTAAGCCCTGTGTTGTGAGAACACAGCAGGACGGGAGGACAGGAGGTGACGTGAGCTCTGAAAGAGCAGAGTCAAACAAAGATCCTCTGAGCTGAGGGGCCTGGGACGCGACTGTTGGCAAACTGCTCTGCGGTGCATAAGAATGTGGGGGGTTTTTTTGGTTTTTGGTTTTTGTTTGAGACTAGGTCTCACGATGTTGCCCAGGGAACTGCAGGCTCTCGTTGCCCAGGGTACCCCAGACTCAAGTGATCCCCAGCCTCAGCCTCCCAACTAGCTGGAATTATAGGTGTGCACCACCACACCCAGCTATTTTTTGAGACTAGGCCTTGCTATGTTGCCCCAAGTGGGTCTGGAGCCTGCGGACTCAAGCGATTCCCAGTCTCAGCCTCCCATCCTTGGCTGGGATTAAAGCTATGAGCCACCGTGGCTGGCTTAGAATGTGTGTGTGTGTGTGTGTGTGTGTGTGTGTGTGTTTAAAGAATGGATAAGGAATAGGAACGATTGTTTCTAACAGCTTCCACTCGGCACGTGACACTACCTGTCTCTTTCGAGTGGCTTCAAGTTCTTTAATGTTTCAAAATTGTTCCCAGCTCACTGAATTCCTCTGGTCAGCTCTGACACCCACAACGGCTCCATCTCCATGGGGGTCATTCCCAAGGGGCACGTGACTCTCGTACTGGTCCCCTCTCAGTTCCCCGCACTCTCCCTCCTAGGCCACGGCCAGTGTATGTTCAGATTGGAGATATCCTTTTCACAGACCAGATGCTGAACCTGACATCTCTTCCTCTTGTTCATACATGACGTTGCAGCGGCTCCTTGTTCAGTGTCTGTCACACCTGCCCAGCTCTCTACAGGGCTGTATCTGCAGGGGCTTCGTGGCAGACAACCACGAGACCTTGGACCATTTCTTTGGAGGGGTGGATACATAGAACATAAACTTTGCCATTTCAACCAACATGAAGTGCTTGAGGTCGAGGTATTCTCGTCACTGTGTTGCAAAACTATTATTACTATTTCCAGAATCTTCAATCAACCCCAGGCACCAGCATATGGCCCATGAGCAGAGTCTTGCCCTTGTCCCTGCCCCCAGACCTTGGTGTTCTCTCACCTACTTTCTGTCTCTGAAGCTGCCTCTTCTGGAGCCTTAACACTAGGGGAACATACAGTCCTGATGCACTTGTGTCTGGAAGTAGCATATCTGTCTCCTGCCTCTGAAGCCTGGCTCTCTTGCTGGCGGTGGCAGTCTCAACCTCTCTGAGCTGGGAGCCTGCCTGGTTCTGGGTGGATCCAGCTGGGGCAGCCCATGAGTGGGCGGGCAGGTGCACACTTGAGTGTTTACTCTGCATGGGAACTCTTGCGTTCATCGAATCCTCACCATGATCCTGTGAGGCTCTTATTCTAAATTATAGCCATTTGCCACCTGTGGAAACTGAGACAGGGAGTGCTGAAGTCTTTCACACAGGCATGCTGCTAGGAGGTGGGTCAGGATTCGATTTGCTACAGATTAGGCTTTGACGCTGACCAGGCATACTCTGTCTCTTCTGTGTCTCTTTCATTAACCAGACAGGCCCTGGGCCCAGCCCACTGTCTAGCAAGCAAGTGAGCGTCAGCTTGAATAGGCGTCATGGAGTCGCCTGAAAGTGTATGGGGAGGAGGAAGAGTTGGGCACGAGTCCTTCATGGTTAAAATTTAAGCTCTGGAGCCTTAGGGCTCCTGGTCCCCACTTGCTAGCCGTGTGGCTGTGCTGAAAGTGTTTTCAGATCTTGGCGCCTCATTTCCCTCTCGGTAATGGAGGTGGAGAGCATCCCTGGCTCTGAGGGTGCAGTGATTATTGCTGAAATGCTCTACATTCGCCATTGATAATAGCACGCAATAGTGTCATCCTTGCAAGGGAAAGAAGAGCAAAATAGCCCAATTCAATAAAACATGTTTTATCTCCACTTTTCACTGAGAAAATGATGTCTAGCTTGGAAGAGGATGCTGGGAAACGTCGCAGAAATCCAGAAGAGGACAACAGGTGAAGACCTGTTGGAACATGAAGAGCCAGTACCCATCATTTTTGTGGTTTCCATACTTGCCTTTTAGAATGGAGGAGCCCTTTCTTCTACAGAAAGTGCACCCACAATCCCAGTGCACATGGCAGGGGAGCGTTTCTGGTTGACAATATAGGCGTGTATCCCCACTGGCGTGTGTCTCGGCCTCAGGAGATCTCATGGAGCAGTTCAAGAACCATTGATCTAGTCCAGCTGCTCTTCGAGATGGAGAAGAGGATGGGGAGAATTCTCTCACACTGGATGCATGGCAGCACAAACAGGTGCATGAGAGGGTGTGCAGTGACCTGCTCCTCTCCCAGCTCCCGTGGTGACCAGCCGCTCACCAGAGCTTCGGGGCTCCCAGCCAGGTTGAAATCATTTGTCCTCCCTCATCAGGATGCATTGGGTATGGCATGCGTAGGCGTCCTTGCACCCCTTTCTCAGCAGATGAAGCTTTAACTACTACTGGGTTAATCCAAGACATTCTTCTCCAGCCTCTCCTTTGTGAGACATGAGGCATGATGCCCATCAGCCATAATAGCACCAAAGAGTGTGTTTAGATGATAATGCGATGTATGGACAGTGACTGGGGCCACCAGCCAGATGACCAAAGGGGTTCAGACACCAGAAGAGTGAAAGTATAAGGTGAAGGGAGGCTACTCGAGGTCATAGAATTGGAGAGCTACACATGCCACACAGGAAGCAAAGCAGAACCCAGGGTAATGCAGTCTTGGCCTGAACACAGGCAGTGCCCATGAGCTGGAAGCTCCAACCAGCTCTGTACCAACCAGAAATGCATACGTGTGTCTGTCACAAACCCCGCAAGAATATGACTAACACCACTCCTCTCCAGCATCAGGTAGGAAACCCCCAGATAGCCATCAGTGGCAAAATGGATAAAGTAATTGTGGTCCATCCCACAGTGGCTTGTGACCATTTGGGCCATCACAAACATAATGCTGAGTGAAGGAAGAGAAATAAATTGTTCAGACTCTGTGATCCTATTGCTGTCATGTTCCAGATGGAGCCTTCTTCTAGAACAGTTGTCCTTGGGGAGTATATCTATACAGCTCTGGGTTTTTCAATATCTCCACTACTGATATTTGGGGTGGAAAATTCTCTTGATTCAGTGGGCTGTCCCATGTGCTGGAAGGTGCGTCACAGCATCCGCAGCCTCAGGGGACCTGTAGCAACTATATGTCTCCAGACAAAGTCATTCCCCTTGGAGAGGTGTTAGAGGGCACTTGCTATTAACGTAGTTGATAATGGCTAAGGAAAAAGAGTTACTTCCCAGTTGCTTTAGAATTGTAAATTTCAAGATCAGAATTCATAGTTTTCTTTCAAAAGATAGAAGGGGAAGGAGGAAAGAAAAACAAAGTTTTTGTGATATGAGCTGATTGATAGGATTCCTTCCTGAGTTCTATCTGAGCAAGAACTGAAGGGAAGGATAACAAAAACAGAGCTTGGAGAAAGGAGAGGTGATTCAGCCATTTTGGAAAGAAGGTTGTGATCCTAGCTGCATGGCCAAAGGCAGCCTGAGCCCATGGCCTTGGCCCAGGTTGGTGAACTCATGGCTTTAGTATGCATAAGCTGAGTGTGTACTAAAGGAGTTTGGAGATTTGAACTCTGTGTTGGAGTTTGTCATATATAGTTGACTCAAATGATTTTGGAGAGGTTGTGAGGAGGCTGTTGGTTCCTGTGTCTTAGTCTTTCTACTGCCTAAAGTTAAGAAAAAGAAGAACATCATGCTTTCAACAACATGCTTGGAGGAAGTCAGAACACACCAAAGAAGGAAAAGGAGAATGCCCTGCATCTAGAACATGTGTTACTGAACTCAGATTGATTGAACATGTGGAAAGTGACCAGAGACTAAAGGACAGCTTTGGACAATGGTGGGGTAACAGGATTTTTCATAAGTAATTTGAACACTTTCAGAGTTTTCTCTGGCTTGAAAATTATAGCAAGAGCTGTGGGTGGCAGCAAATCCTTAAAGAGGTAGACTTTAAGTTCTCTTTTTCTCTGGTTTGGGAGAGAGCCAGGGCAAGAGGCAGGTATTTGAATAACAAAGGTAATTAGTCTGCAGCTTAAGAGTTAACAAAGGTTTTTGTCTGGTCTGTATTAGATTGTAAGGTAACCTCTGACTTAGGAAAACTGGACAAAGGAATTTTTAGGTAAAAAGAGCCTGCTCCCCTCCCCCCCAGCAGAGGCACTAAGGTAGTGCAACTAACTGGCCCCTGCTGGACACTCAGAAAATACCTGCGGATGAATGAAGGGAGGGCTCTTCAGTATCACACAGGTATACAAAATAATGTACATTCTATCTCAAGGGGTCCTGCTGCCCTGAACATAAGCACCCATTTCATTTTGGTAAAGGGAAGTAGGCCCAAGGCCAGAGACAGCTTGCATTCAGCAAAAAAATGAGTTAAATGGACAAAAGATTTTAAGGCAAACTAAAAACAAATATTGTATGCAAATAAAAATCTCTTAGCAGCAGTTTCCAAATCCAGAATGCCTAACCTAACCGGAAATTTGGCTGTAAAGGTTTTAAAAAGACAATAAGCTAAAGGGCTAGGAATGAGATAGTTTCATTAAAATGTTAATTTTGATAATCACCGCATCATTTACATTGATTTTTTCACCTAGTACCCTAATATTCTTTACAAAGAAAAGCATAGCCTAAACCTTAAGCACATTCAGTAAAATGTGAACTAAACTTTGTAAACCTGGTTTCTCCCCAGGTTCACATTCAAGTGGTCGGTTTTCTGTAAGCTGTGTAATTCTAAACCTAAAATTATAGTGCACTTTAATCCTTACCCTGCAAAGTTCAAATGTGTACCTGGAGGGTAAATGAGTCAGGCAGGCTTTTCTTCCATTAGCCTCTATGACCAGCCTTCCCCTGGTTGTGCATACTCAACCCAGTGGGTATGGGCATGTGTGGGTGGGCACACCTGGGCCTGGGAGGAAAGGATGAAAGGGTGACATCACCCTAGGGTGAGAACAGACCAAGAGAGCATGGGGAGGAGAGAGAAGAGAGCAGGAAGAGATCACTAGAGAACACCAGAGGGAAAGAGGTCAAGGAAAGAACATGAAGCTTGGGGGAGGGGGGGTGCTGGGTGTAGGGCTCATCTGCCTCCCTGCCTAGTGTGTCTGTATTACATCTGGAACCAATGAAGAACCTACCAAGAGCCTGATGCCTGTACTACAATTGACCACACAATCAGGCTGCTTGCATTGCAATGCCCCACAAAGGCGATTGCCTTCAGATTTCTTTGATTCTGATTGGGTCCCCCTACCACCACCAAGTTGACTGGTCCTTTTTGCCTCCACCCCATCTCCAGAAGTTATCGTGAACATGACAGTCTGCCACCCTGCTGTTATGGCATGGTGGAGGGGGGAGTTTCAAAGCTTTACTAAAAAAAAATCCTTTTACCAACTTTCTAAATCAGAAAAAAGCCTTTACCTTTTCACTCTGATACAGAAAGAGCAAAAGCCTTCATTAACCCTTAAGCTTCCACACACTCAAGTTACCTTTATCAGAGACCTGCCTTGCTTGCCCCCAAGGCCCTTTCTGTCCCAAACTAAGAAAAAAAACTTTTATCTTTAGACCTGTCTCTTGCCCGCACCCTTCAGGGTTCTTTCCCACCAGCAGCCTTGCTATGTAATCCCAAACCCAGACCAAACTCTTAAAGTGATCAAAATATTTATTACTAAGTAAGCAAGTAAGGAAATGATTACCTAAATATGTACTACACAATAAGCATGTGAAACCCCGGTTAGCCCATTACATGTGCTACAATAAACATGAAAAACCCAGTTACCCCACCACATGTCCAATCAGAGTTCACAAGCACGTGATCCAAAAACAGGGCACTCTTTCCTCCTTTGCTGTCTGT
Organism: Uropsilus gracilis; assembly: GCA_004024945.1. Lineage (NCBI taxonomy): Eukaryota > Metazoa > Chordata > Mammalia > Eulipotyphla > Talpidae > Uropsilus > Uropsilus gracilis. The sequence goes on along the minus strand of PVHY01002085.1, from coordinate 30,928 downwards.
TTCAGCTTCCTCCAAACATGTGATCCAAGACATGGTGTTCTTTGCTTTTGGCATCCTCTCAACTTTAGGCAGTAAAAAAGCTCCAACATACAGAAACCAAAACCAGACCCATTTTCTCAAGCCTCACTCACAGCCTCTCCAAAGACAACTGAATCAAACTAGATAAAACAGGCCCAACACAAACAACACAAAGTTCAAATCTCCAAACTCTTTAGACTCCTTCAGCACATCCCAGCAGCTTATGCATGCTAAGGCTGATGAGTTCAACTGCCCCAGACTATTCCCTGTTTACAGTAAAACCTCATGGCCTCTCTGCTTTTCTGTCCTGCCGCAACCCAACACTGCTTTCCTCGGGCTGGCCCCACAGCTGCCTCCAGAAATCCCAAGTCTCTCACCTGTCCAGGCCGAGGCTCACAGGCCAAGGTTCGATTCTTTCTCTCTGCCTTGGCTGTGGCCCCACAGCCAGGCCTCCATCTTCAAAAAAAAATAGCTGATCCTTTGTTTTTCTCCCAAGTCCCCTTTTATCTCTCTCTCATTTCCCCCCCCTTCAGGGAGCAGAGCCTTGTCAATCATATCACATCACAAAAGCCCTATTTTTCTTTCTCCTCCCTTTCTATCCTTTTGAAAGAAAACTATGAATTCTAATGAAGGGCCATCAACCACACCTGGGCCCTGAAACAAGTCAGAAAACCAAATCTCCATAATGTTGCCAAGTCCTCCTTGAAATGTGGAATACTAAAGCAGAAGGAAAGTAACTTCTACTTGTAGCTACATTCTTTCTTTCCAACTCCAATGTTACTACCAGCACATAACACATCAGCTATGTTAATGGCCGATGCCACTCCAACACTGCCTACAGCAGTAAGCTCACCCTTTTCGACACGCCCATATACCTTTGATTAAGACACTTTCATTTTCAGTATAGGGTCCCATGTTCTGGGGAACCATTAAATTGGACACTTTCCCATCCTTGATCAGGAAAACACATTCATTTTCAAAACATCAAAATCCTTTGTCTCTTTTTTGTTTTTTAAAAAAAAAAAAACATAATTTCAAGCTCTTATGGAAAGATGATTCTCCAGTTTTCTAGTGCTCCCCAGCAGTCATAATGCTTAATAATGTATCTCTCAGAATTTCATGGGTTGTCTCGGCTCAGATGGTTTTCACCGAGGCCACTTGTGTGGCTGCAGTTGAAGGACGGCTGGGCCAGAGCCATATAAAGGCTTGTTTGGGCAGCATCCAAGATGGCGCCACTCTTGTTCCCATGCCGTTGCCTGAACTTGGAGAGCTGCCACCCGTGTGACTGGCTGGGCAGATCTCCCGTTTGCCACACTGCTTCTCTCCATGGCTCTTTCCTTCCTGTGTCTCATACATAGTATAAAACATGGTGCTCACAGGGTTCTGGACTTCTTCCATGGCAGTTAACTTTTCTCAGCACAAGCAGTTCAAGATACACATGTCAATACTGCAACACTTCTAAAGGATTCTTTTGACCAAGGCCTGGAAGTCATGCAACGTCACTTCCACAATATACTGTTTGTCAAGAGCAAGTCACAGAACAGTCCAGATTCAAGAGGGGGAGATGACACAGAGGTGTGACTGCCACACCCACAGTCCATGGAGGGTCAGCTTGGGAGCCTCCCTATCGTGGATGGGAAAAGAGGAGCAGTGAAGTCATCCAGTCTTCCAGGATGAAAATGTCACTAGCATTCTTCCTTGATTCTCTTCATTTTCCTTTTAGCTACCAAATAGGGGATCTTTATACGCCACAGTATAGCCTCTCACTCAAGGGTTAAAATGGTGATGGGAGAGACAGTGCAGAATTGGTAGAAGCCAAGTCAGCACTTCTAGACAAGTCAACTCTGATCTGTCCCTTGGCTTTGTGACTGTGCTAACTGGTGACTTCATTAGCCTCGTTTTCTTGCTTAGAATCTTCTGAATACATCTGAGAGATGACAACCCCATTCTTCCTTTGGCAGCTTTCAAAGTAAAGGCAAGGGTTCAGCAACAGTGGGCAGAGATGAAATGCTTGCTCACATCTGTGACAGATCACACTTAGCACTAACGTGTTGACCTTTTCTGTATGTTGGTCATTTGCTAGCCTTCTCCACTCTCTCCAGCTAATGACTGCAGTACCTGTTAGGAATTGATACCGTGGATAATTACACTCTCTATTCGAGTGCTGGAAAGGTCAACTAGATGAAGTATTAAACCACCATTCCAAGCAGTCCCGTGGCAACTTTTCGAAGAAATGAAGGGCAACACTCTTTCCTCCCACTTTACCAGCAATGAACTAGTCTGACACTCCATTTGTGGCTGTTATCAGATCAGAAAAATCCCAGTGCTCTTTTCACATCTCAGGCTCAGATAGGAAGGGAAATAGAAGGCAACCCGGTGGCTTCATAATACCCTCAGATTGAGAAAAGGCTCTTCCGAGGAAAGAGTCGCTGAAGAAATGCTGCCCGTCAGTTCTTATTACCATCAACAGAGGCTACCCGACAGCAGCGAACATGAGAGCTCAGATGCGCTAAGCTCACAGAAAAGAGGATTTTTCTAATCTCTTTGAAGAACTCTGAAGTATGGGAAGAAAGACTCTCAGGTGTACGTGTATTTACCTTAGACGAGAGAGTTCGAACACTGCTTCCCTGCATCGTCCCACCTAGCTTTCCCTGCTATACGTCCACCTTCTGAGTTATGGTTGAATGTTGTTTTAGGGTTTACAGAAGCCTCTCATGTATAGCCAGAGAATGCTCCTTTATTTCGCTTTTTACGTGCCAAGATGTTAGCCTTCATAGACTACCGGCTGCTACTTTCGAAGTTTAAAATTTTACAGTTAACTACAAAACTTTACATTTTGACATAAAATGTCTTCCTGTGTATTTCAGCTCTTTTCTTTGTGTTTAGATTTATCTTAGTCTCTAGAGGAATCTCAGTGTTCTTCAGAATGTTGGTAAGTTCTTAATCTCTGAGCTGATCGGAGGATCTGTGTAGTGGGTCTAGAAGGGAAATAGATAACAACATATGGCAATGTGACTATATACTGCACTGTTAAAAGCATGTAAATATAAAATGAGAAAGTCAGTTAAAGGATGTTGTCGAGCTATGCCACCGGAGAACACCAGTTTTAGCTTCATTGTTGAAAAGGATCTTAATATCAGCTGTAATCATAAGTATAAAAATTTGAAAATTAAAAGAATTTTAAAAGAATAAAGAAAAGAATTTGGTTAAAGAAATGAAGAAAGGAATTTATGGCAAATTTGATCAGATCAGTTTAGGCAGAATTTTCTATTCTTCAGGTCCATGCTATAATTCAAGGATTAAAATGTTTTGAACAAATTTATCCATTTAAAAAATATTGGCACTGCAAGTTGAAATTGTCAAAGGTACAAAATTCACTCGGAATTGATTATGATATCAATTTAGCTTTTAGCTGGATTTTTAAAGTCTCTAGTTATCTGTCCTTCATAAAAAGAAGCTATCTGATTAGTTGAATATGGCATTTTCCATTTTCCAGTCTTCGCTTTCCACTGAAGCAATGTTAAAATGACTTTTTAAATGAATTAGATCTTTGTTTTTCTTCCTAGGACCTTATGGTTGAGGATTCTGAGGAACCTAAAACATTACGAGTTCCTCCTTGTCGAGCCACTATCATGAAATTATTACAGATGAGAGGAAACTGAAGGAAAGCACATCCCCGGTGCTGATGATAAACAGCATATTGGAATATTTTATTACATTTCAAAGAACTTCATTTATTCATTAAGTGGTAAAATTAGAATCAATCTAGGTTATGTTTCAAGCAATTTGCTGAGAATTAATATAGACACAAAGACTTTCCATGGCATAAATATAACACATATTTTGAAAAATGGTTCTCATTTTAAAATTAACAAGGTGTACTGAGCAGTCTTTTGCCTGCCATACGTGACAGAAAACAGTTTCTGTGAAAGGTGGAGTCATGGATGGAAACTACTTTTGAGAAGCTTAACACTTAGTGGTTCCAGCTCTCCGTGTCAGTGTGGCAGACAGAGGTGCTGATGGCCCCCTGTGTGAGCCTGATCAAAGACGGGATGATGGCCCCTGCCCCCTGGCAGGCATAGCTTTGTGTTCCCTCTCCTTAGTCAGGGCAGGGAAGTACCTGTGACTTGCTTCTAACCAACAGAATACAAAGAGCAGAAGATGGCCAAGGCTGTCACCTCCGGGCTTGTGTTAGACATGTAGCTCCCGTTTTTGCGGCCAGCAGACTTTCTTGCTGGTGCTGATGAAGCAAATTGCAGGATTAGGAAGGCCTAGATGGCCAGGAACTGCAGGGACCATCTCACCAGCTGCCTGCAAGGATGGGGGCACTGGGGAACAGCCCAAACAGGAACTTAATTCTGCCCCAAACCAGAGCAGTGTGCTTAAAAGGTGAGCAAGTTAATAATCCATACTTGTCTTTCTGACTCACAGAAACTCTGAGATAACATTTGTGGTTTTGCAGCACTAGGAAGCTAATAAAGCTAGTGTCGGTGCCAGGCGGAGCAGTGACAGCCCCAAAGATGTCCACGTCATCATCCCCAGAATCAGTGACCTTGCATCACTGACAGTTAAGGATGGAATGGAGCCTGGGTTATCCAGGGGGATCAACAGAACTGTTAGGGTGTTGGGAGTGGCATTGCAGTAGGAATCTTAGCTTGTTTCCTTCACTGCATTTTTAAGATTCACCCAGTAGCTGCGCGCACATCTAAACCCCTGCGCCCTCCTGCCGCCTGGCCCCTGACGCACGCGCACTGCTGCAGAAACCATCACGGCCCTTTCCCTGCCCAGGGCGGAGTCATCTGTGACAGAGCCCAGGGTGTGGAGCCCGGGTCGTCGACCGGTAATGCTGACGAGTCACAGGCAGTGCCAGGTCGCTCCCCTGAATTGCCACACTGCGCACACACCCACCGACAGGCGCCCTGGCTCATCTCGCCTGCTGCATGCCCACCCGAGTCCATGCGGCCCTTCCCCTGCAGCGAGGGCCGGTACTGGTTGTCTCCCCCAGTGTGGGGCACCCCCACCCCTTGGGGACTGGGAACGCGTGGGCGCAGACAGGTCACCAGTGACCATGTCCTGGTCACCGGCCTCCGCAGCCATCTGACTCTGCCTGGAGGTCCTCAAGTGCTCGTCCTCCTTGTCTGGCCACCACGCTCCGCCCGCACCCGCTCTGGCAGGCAGCGCTGCTGTGGCGAGTCAGGAGAACCAGGTCCCGCACCCGGCAACCCACAGAGCCAAGGTGCGGAGGAGGGGCTCTGCGAAGGAAGAGGTCCGCAGGGCGTCTTCAGATGAGCAGCCCCCTGCACTGTGTCCCCTGTGTCTCCTGGAGCAATAAAGCCCGAGCAGGTCATTAATCACAGCCTCGGGCAGAGAAGTCAGCTCCCAGCCACAATGGGCAGCTGGCCTGACTCGTGCTGCTCAGGGGACAAAGGAAGGAAGGCAAAGCTCTTTGAACCCTTAATAGGATTCCCCAAGGACGGGAGTCATTTGAAAGGTTTGGGCAGAAGGAGCTAAGCCATCCTGTTACTTCTCCAGCCAAGCGCTCCTGGGCGATGCTTAGAGCGCGCACCTGTCGCGGGCTGCAGCCTGGTCGCGGGTGCTGCTGGGACCGCGGATTTAGCAGAGCCATGGCGTGGGAAGCGGCGCTGGCTGGGAGGCTGGTTATACAGCAGAAAGCTCCAGTGACAGTTTCCTTGCAGGCTGCTGATCCTGAGAAGATCATGATGTTCCATGAGTGGATAGAATTTTTAAGAATCTGCCCCCCCTTAGAGAACATGACGCAGACATTGACCAACAGTCAAAGGAAGAGAAGGGGCGAATCCCTTTGGAGAGAGGCAGGAAGTGGAAGAGCTGCTTGAGCGGGTGTTTCCGAGACCGTTCATTCCTCCCTTGGCATGTTCCGTTTCAGGGCCTGCTGCTTGGCGCCCCAGATAGGACCACCCCATGGAAACACGCTGGGAGCTCTCAGCTGGGCTGTTTGATTGTGGTTTTTCTCTGCGATCTGAAAGCCCAGTTCTGAACTTTTGATTCCCGCTGCCCTGGGGGCCCCAGGAACACTCCCCAGCACAGCACAGGTCTCCTTTCAAAAGATCACGGCTCGTGCTCACACTCTGCATCGCATAAACATGTATTTTTTTCTTTCTTTCTTACAGAAGCTGCAAAGAATCGATCCTCCTCACTGTCATTCAGCCTTACCCTGTAAGTGTCCCGCGAGTAAATGCACCACTGTCACTGTCTTGGCTCAGCCTTCTGGTCCTTTCTTCCCTCTCCAGGAAAACCATGATGATGAATAAATAACAGCCGAGAAAACACGCACGTATTTGCAATATGAGTTTCAAAATCTCTGCGGTTTGGATGTTATACTCCGTGGTAGCAAAGCCATGCCTGGAAGAGAAAAGAAAGTAACACATTTCTTGAAGGGCTTGAAAGTCAGCTCTTAGTCCTATGTGACTTTCACATCTGGAAATCCCCCAAAACTCAGATCTTTCTTGTGCTTCCAGCTTAAAAATCACAAGTCTAGTGGGAAATATATAATTGTAGGAGGTGGTGGCAGAATTCTTTCTCTTATCCCCATCGAAACAATTTGGTAGCGAAGTAGGTACTGCAGAAACCTGTCCTGGAAGCTAGGGGAGGTACTGTTTGGAGGAAATATGGTATCAGAACTTGACTTCAGCAACCTTGACTGGGAGAAAGGAGAGTGATTAAAATCTTACTGCCTTCAGTTCCCATGATTTTTAAAAATAATTTTACCATTGTATAATTTTCATATCCTAAAATTTGCCCATTTTAGGTGTATGATTCCATGATCTTTCTAAAGTATGTTGAGCTGAGCGGCCATCAGCACATGCCCGTGTGAGAACACCACCCCAGGCCCGATTTGCAATAAGCCCCCTTTCCACCTTCAGCCCCAGCAACCACTAGGTACCTTTCATCTCCCTGGGGTTGTCTTTCCTTGTGAATTTCATGCATTGTCAGTTGAACTGAAAAATATTGAGGCAAATTCCTTCTGATTTCCCCCATGACCTTTATCATCATACCTCCTGTGGCCTTCTATGTATTAAAGATTCTGATAAGACACCACAAATAGGTCTAGCAACACAAGCAATTATTTCAACTACGTATCCTACAAGTTCTGCTGAGTAGTGACTGTTAACTTGTAGTCCCATTCCTCACATGTACAATGTTTGGATATGGAAAACTGAGGCACAACAAAACGTGAGCAACAGATCTAGTCCCCTGCAAGGTAAAAGGCATGACACGCCCCCCCACACACACACACACACGCCTTTGTAACAAGGCCAGACTGTCTCCCTTCCCTGCTCCACCATGTCGTGCTTCCAGGACTCCTTCCACAGAAAGTACAGCTGGTCTGTTTTCAGACTGTGTGACTTACACAAGTTGATGTTCCCGCTTCCTTCTGATCTCCTCCACACCCTGTCTTTGTGGAAGGGAAGAATGGGTTGATGTCTGTAAGAAGCAAGGGATCAACCAACTGTCTGTTGCTGTTGAAATTCAGCAACTTTTTTCCCAAATTGTCTTTCCCAGATTCTTCCTCTCCATGTATGCCCCATTAGAATGCAAGACAGATCACTGGATCCCAACCAGATTTTTTTTTTGCAATGTGGGGTAATGTTCTTGGAGCCCCTGCAGTAAACATGGAGCTCAAGAAGTGAAATTGCGTATAAGTGGAGGTGTGTGGTTTGCCTAGGCTCTTCCTGCCGCTCAGTCAGCCTGTCTGGACACTCATTTCTATCGCTGATCATCAGCTGCCCTTTTCACAGATAATCTGGAATTATCTGTGTTTAGGTGTTCAGGTGGCTCTGAGGGTAAACATTGTGCAGTAATAGTAAGAGGGAAAGTTGCCAATTGTAACCAACAGCCGGAGCAGCCATGCCCCCTCCCTCACTGCGGGTGTGGGCTGGTGGCCCCTCTCGTCTCCCCTTACCCTCCCCTCAGACCTCCCTCCCAAAATGCCCGCCACAGTGGCCTAGCCCAGGCCTCACTTCCACATTCCGGCACAGCTCTTAGTGAGGTTTCCAGTTTTTCCAGGATACCGCTGACGCCAGGGCTACCCCAGAGGCTATGGAGCTACCTTTGGTCTCCACCTTCCAGGGACCCAGAGCCCCCCTTCCCTAGAGGGAACGGCCAGAACTTTCCAGCCCTTACCAAGCGCTGGCTAGCGCGCACAGTCACCTCCACCAGGAATCACTGGCCCACCCCCCACCCCACCATCGCATTGCCCCTTACTCATGCAGTCCAAAGTGGCTGCTTCCTCTGAATGTAAACGTTGAAACCCTACAGTTATTTAACTAGACACGGTGAGTGTAGGGAGACGTGTGCACGGAGAAGAGACACCACATTTTTTGCTTAGATATGTTTCTGAATTTTCCTACAAGCAAATTGCTTCTTTTCAACCCCTCCCCTCCCCCATGCAGTGACCCCACGTCTGTCTATCTATCTACTTATCTATCTATCCATCTATCTATTTCTTGAGGTAGCATTACTTTACAACACTGAATGTGATTTAGCGGGATAGGCTCTTCTCAGATGGAGGTTACCACCCTGCCCCCCCCCACCCCCAGGGCCTGTTCCCCTTTTGTTCTAATCTTCATTCTACAGTCATATTTCAAGGGATTAAAAAATTTGTTGGGTTTCATTTATTTGCCAAACATTCTCTCAGCAACTAAGATTGACATGCAGAAACAGAAGACCCACCAGACCAAGAGGAAATCCATAGATTCTGCTTTTAGTACAGACAGTAAAAATTAGCATTTAAATGTCTTTGCAATGAGCTAGTCAGCATTTTTTATGTTGCATTTCTTCTGCATGGCAAAATTCATTCAAACAGAATCAACGTTTACGTCTTCTCAACACCGTATGTGCCGGGGGCACCTTGATATGACCCAGTCACAGAAGCCCCTCACAAATGAGGCCCAGGTCAAGGGCCCTGAGGGAAGTGTCCTTGATATGACGTCATTCATAACCTTATTTTACACTATCTGGAAGGCTTTCTCCCTCCACCTTTCTCACTTTCCTAGAGAAAACTTACGGAGATAATAGGCGCAGAACAACATATATGAGCAAACCTTTTCCTCAGAGACAACCAGTTATAAACATGTTGGCCTATTTCCCTGCAGTCTTTCGTTCTGTGCCCTGTCAGTAGCTGAGGTCAGATTGTAGGTTCAGTTTTCTTCTGCTTCTTTCACTTGGTGTATCATAAGCATTTTCCCACATCATCAAGAATTCCTTATAAGCATCCTCTGCAATGCTGTGAAATGTTACGTTAACACGTTCATGACAGGCATATTTTGTACGTCCCTTCATCCGGTGGCTCTATTCTTTGTACTTTTCTCCACCGGATGGGGCTGATTTATATTAAATAAATTGAATTAGTGAAGCTCACCAGTGTGCATATGCTACCGGTGGTGTCTGCCAGTGTGAGCGTGGTAAGCCATGATTAACCCGCTCCCCACCATGGAACCCTTCTTATTGTCTCTAATGTTTTTTCTGTTGTAAGTAAGTCTGCAGAGAATACCTCTGCACAGAAGTTTTTATTTATTATAGGTCTTTCTTGGCCAGCTCCTTCCTTTCCTTCTCACAGTTCCCCAGTCTAGAACTTTCTGGACTGCTCAGACAAAGTGTCCCTGAGACAGATCTCTGTCACCTCCCCTCACACAACCCCAGTTCAGCGGAACTTGGGCTAAGTCTCTTTCCATTTCCTGATACCATGATTCACATCCCCTCAGGTTTCCCCAGGCCAAAGAACTGAGGGACCTCCTTGCCCACATCACTGATTGATGAGAGTTGATTAAGACCCCAACTCACTCTCCCCTTGGTTAACTGTGAAGTCTGCTTCTGCCTTGTTTCCCAAAGGTTCCCACCAGGGTTTGGCTCCATGTGTTACAGTGGTGACTGACTTAACAATGTATGCTTCATTAGCTTATTCCCACCCCACCCCCTGTTCTTCCCTTCTCCCCCCATCTACCTTTGCTTTCTTGAAACACCTACCAAATCAACTACCTGCTCACAAATCCTACTCTTAGGGTCTGCATTGGGGGGTGGGGGTGTCTTCAACTAAGTCACCCAGTGAAAGCTGTAAAACACTTGGTCCTTAACAAATATTAACCCAGTGTCCACTCTACAAGAGATTTCAAGTTCGAAACTTTACACTTTGGTTCCCACAGTTAATCTTACATAATATTTTTCAAACTATGTTTTGGTGACTTCTAAGAGCATCTAAACGCATTGGAAACCTGTCACACATCTACAGTGGCCACCTGAGCAACAGTTAATTTGGAAAGCTGTACAGGGGTTGATTAGAGGCTTTCTAATCTTAAAATTAATTAAGGATCTGATTATTTTAAATGGTAATTACTTGTCATTTCTATCACGGGATATGTAGTGCTCGTGATCAACACCTACAGCACTGAACTCTGCTAAGAACGTGCTCGTCACTATTATGAGTGACACTTGCACATTGTATGGTATTTGAGCCACAAAGAGATCTGAGTTAAAATCATAGTCATGACCAATGGCCCTACTCTGTGTACCATCAGTAACTCTAGCTGGTAGACTAAGCCATTCCTTGGATTCTAATCCAGTAGTCTTCAGACAGAAAATATATTTTGTATTATCAAGTAATTTTTGAAATGCATATCAATTTTAGGATTTAGTCACAAATTCAGAACAAGAGAAATGCACTTATTATGGCTTCTTAGTGAGACTTTCACCCCAAATCTGTTGACTTCAAAGTATGCAGAAAATAATACGGACTTAACCTAAGTTGTCTAATTTTCTCCCTGATTTTTCTGGGTAACCACGTTTGTCATCAGAGCGTGGTTAATATGAGAATGAGACTGCCTGAGGTAGACATGCCATAGCTACAGAGGGAAGAGAGCAGCATCCCCAGAACTTGTCAATTTCTGCTATTTCTGCTATTAGGGATATTCTGGGCCAGACACAATGGCACATGCCTTTAATCCCAGCCTAGGAAGGGAGGCCGAGACTAGGAATCATTTGAGTCCGCAGGTTCAACATATTGAGACCTAGTCTCAAAAAATAGCTGGACACCTGTAATCCCAGCTACCTGGGAGGCTGAGGGTCACTTAAGTTCATGGTACCCTGGGCAATGTGAGCCTGCAGTTCCCCGGGCAACATAGCGAGATCTAGTCTCCAAAAAAAAAAAAAAAAAAAAAACTTAGGGGTATACTAATAACCCTATATACTCCCATGGAAATATACCAGGCATGTCACTGCATTCTAGGATTATATATCAAATGATATGAATTAGAAAACTAAGTTCTGTTAGCTATACTTTCTATTGAGGCAAAGAATTATGTCAAACATTTTAGAAAATATGGTAAAATATTGCATTTTAAGATTCAGAGGTATTTGAAATCAGCCTCAGTATGTGACACAGAGTGAAGTTGAACACAAGTGAAGCACTTGGTGCATTCAAACATCTCATCTAATTAGTAGTGTCTGTTCTGGGTAGCTTTATTACAAACGCTTCACTTGTGCGAAACTCATTGTGCCAATGTAAATATCGCCTGCTTTAGATCATTAAAGGAGACTAATGTTTTCCCTTCAGCTAACAAATGGCATATCAAAAGCAAATGAACCCACTACTGTATGATTTGTTCGTTAATCATTACTAAACTTGGCCTATAATTACAAAGATACCGATGAGAACACCACTGTCACTTTAACTCTGCAGTAAGACACTCAGGAATCATGCTGAGTATGTTTACAGCTGTTCTTTTTTGAAGAACAGCTTTTCAGAGGTTGGAGGTAGGGTTTGTATTTGAAGAGAACAGCCATTCTTTTAAGACATCTTGCATACATGTAAGCACTGAAACCCTAGAGGTCAGACCATCCTTCCATCAAGTTCTGTAAGTCACTGCTCAGAGCGGTGTGTGATGAGTGTGAAGAGGAACTTTGGAAATAACAGGATTGCCCAGTATTGAAGACCAGTGCCTTCTAGGAATATGCGTACACATGTTTTAACATGCTTTTGATTGTTTTAGCAATGACTGTTTTAACTTTAATAAGATAGATAACAAAAATCAGCCATTTGAAATATGCAGTTCTGTGTCATTAAATATAGCCAGAGTTTTGTGGAACCATTATTATTTAGTTCCAGAACTTTTTCATCACTCTAAAAGGATACCTAGTTTCCTATGAAAGAGTATCCCCATAAACCCTTCCCCCAGCCTCTAGTAACCACTAATCTACTTTTCCTATTCTGGACACTTCATGTAAATGGAATCGTATAAGTGGGGTTTTCTGTCTGTTTTTTTTTTCATTTAGTATAATGTCACATGTATGAGAATGTGTATGTCACATCCATTTATTAAACCTTTATTCCTTTTTATGGTTGAATATAATATTCCATTGCATGAGTAGAGCACATCTCACTTATCCCTTCCATCATGTTGTTTTTATTTGATCTCAAAAATGCTTGTACTTGACAAAAATGGGGTTCTTTTTTTTTACCTGAATTTCAAAATACAGCACACCCTAATTGCTTTTCTGCCTTGCACTTAATGGAATACACAGAAGGTTGAACATCTGTGTTGATTCTAAATTCAATTACTAGAATTCTTTACACAACAGCCTCAGTCTCTTAGGACTATATAGTATGGAAAACATGTGGTTTCTAATATTTGACCATTTAGTCTATAAAGTAGCAATTATATGAGTCAAACTAAACATTTGCCTCTATATTAGATTCAATAGAGAATACAAACCTCTCAGAAAATAAACAGTGCCTGCCGCATAGTAGCCTTCTACTAAATGTAAGTATCCTCCCCAAAGCTTCATAAAAATTATGCAATAACGATGATTCTCAGATGGAGTAAATTTACCAAGATCATGCAGCACATGACCCCCTGGTCCCCAAAACCCTACTACGCCGGTTTTTTCACTGTACTTTCAGTGTCCAAGAAAGAACTGTGTCACTCAGCCCTCCTATCCAATAGAAGAAGCAAAAGTGTCATATAGTATAAAGAACCCACACTAGATTATGGGCTAGATTATGAGGTCAACTTTCAGCTATACGTCAGGGTCACAGGACCACAGCTTATCAACAAACAGCTGAAACTCAGCTTTGGGGTACATACAGAATAGTGTGTGTGTGTGTGTGTGTGTGTGTGTGTGGTGCATGCTCATGCATCACACACGTTTATTGCCCATATGCCCTTCACGTGAATAACAATGGGATTATCAGTCATTTTAGAACTATCAGTGGCTTTTCTACACCTCATTAAAATAGGTAATTAATGATCAATTCATCATAAATCCAGCATTCAATTTGGCCTTTCCATATTGTACTGAAAGCTCTGTTTTAAAAACAGACATCATTTCAAAAGTTCCTTGGAAATGTAATCAGTCAGAATATGGAAATACAGTCAGTAGGAACATGGAAATGTGGTCAGTCAGAATATGGAAATGTAGTCAGTCGGAATACATTTGGAATATGGAACACGCTATTTGTGCTTCTGGTCTGTTGACTAAATAAAACCTAGGCTTTTATGAGCATGACAGGGTTTCACTCGCATCCATAACTTTTGTTGCACCCTTGAATTAGGCATGCGCCAAACCCTTTACTTTTTAGCAAAAATATTGCATATCTGGGAGGATAAAGCTAGAAAATAACTGGCTTGCTTTATGTTACCAGTAACCAGAGAAAATGTTTTCTTTTTTCTAGTCTCCCAAATCAGCATTTATTAGTGCTGCCAAAAAGGCAAGATTAAAGTCCAATCCAGTCAAAGTGCGCTTCTCCGAGGAGGTCATCATCAACGGCCAAGTGTCGGTGAGTTGGCAGTCACCTGCTTGTGACTCAGACAAAGCCAGCGGTGTCCCCGGGTGATCAGTATGGAGTCAGCTGCTGCATTTCACAGGGGTGCAGAATCTCAGGATTATAAAGGGCTTGAGAGATCATGTGCCTGAACTCCCTCCAACGCATCCAGTGTTTCCTGGCTTGCTTCCAGGACTAGAGACCTCACTGCTTTGTTGGTTTCATAGGAGATGCTGACATTGCCTCAGATTGAGTAAAAGATGCCTCTTAGAAACCTCCACCTGTTTCTGTCCTTCCTGCCAGCCAAGCATTCTTCCATCAGATGGCCTTTCGTGTGTTTTGAATAAAGTGTTGGGTTTCCCTTGTTTTTCCTTATCCAGGGGGAAAAAAAGTGTTCGTTCAGCTAATCAGAATGGCCCAGGTAAAATGATAGGGAAGTTTCACATATGCAGGCAGAGACCTCCATCAGCTGGTCTCGACAGAAAGCATAGTCACTCAGGCACGTAGTCAGTCTTCAAAATGAATAATGCAAACATCAACAGGATGCTTTCTTTTCAGTTTTTCCCTGAAACATCAGGCATGCTGTTTTCACTTTTAGAAAGCTCTCATCTAGGCCACTGATATGTTCTGGACCTTGAAAATGCCAGCTTTTGTCATTGAAGTTTTGTTGTTGCTGGTGGTGTTTAAACAGACTCACAAGGACAAGGTCTTACCCATGGTCTGCTCATTATTGGTCACAGACTCTCTACAAGGGTGGTCCTTGAGCTGCACATCTGGGGCCAGGCATGCAGGTCCAGGTGTCTTCTGGCCCAACCTTGTTGACCTGTGTCTTCCACACTTGGATTCCAGGGGTCAAAGTATTGTTATGCCAATCACCATCTCCTACCCACCCCCAACCCCTCTCACACCCTGGTCTATTCCACACACCTTGCTGGGTCCTCCCTCTCTCTGGATGCAGGGTAACCATACATTGTTGGGTGTCAACAAGACCATTCCAGTTGAGGGGTGGAGAGTTTATCACTGAGGAATCACTATCACAGAAGGTCACCTGAAACTTCCCTCATCTTCCTCAAGCTTCTGACCATGATTCTTCTAAAGCTGCTGTGGAAATTTCCATTTGTCCTTGGATAGAAGAGGGCATTTCTAGGTGGCTGGAGTGTGGACAGCGCTGGGGTCAGTCATCTCCTGAGGCCCGTATGTTTGACCACAGGTCTGGGCACAGCCAGGACATCACTTGCCCATTGCTCCCCAGTCTTTCCACCGTCCCCATCCCCAGTCTTCTACACTCTTCTCGGTCATTGTGTGTCATTTCTTCTAGACTTTGAGCCAAACTAACACAGTGAATTGGGCATCAGGGGTGTTGTGTGTAAAGTTCATAGGAAAAGAAATAAGTGAAGGAAGTTCAGAAAAAGCAGGCGGCAGTGAAAGGCTTGTTACCCATCATGGAAATAGGAGGTACAGTTTCATGGACTGACAGTAGCAAATCTGTCAATATCTCATCTTCAGTTTCTTCATCCATAAAGCAGGATGGATGGTTCCATGGTGGCTGAATGCCCTTTGACTCCTGTAACATAAGCAAGCATGTGTGAGTGACACAGTTCACTCCAAGGAGTCGGGAGCTCATCCAGCATGCCTTCCTCTCCATTTCTCTCTACTTACAGTGAAAAAGAAAATCAGAAGGAACACATTTCTGTTGTTGACTTTTGGTCATGTCAAGCTTCCTTTTTTGAGCTATTGTTAAGTTATGATCTATTTGTTATAACCTTTTAACGCACTAACCCATTCCTTGTCTTCCCCCTTGGAGTTTCAGGAACATTCCTAAATGGGTTAAAAATCATCTCATAAAAATTACCTTACCCTTGAACCTATTAATACTTGTGATTCACTGTCCTGACCTCTGCTAGGTGCCAACAGACACCCCATCATCACTGCTGGTCTTCATTCTGCTCATGATGTCCTAGCTGCTAGTCTAGGCTTGTAGTCCTAAATTCTGTGGCATAATTACAAGGGAGTATTTCTGTAATTGTGTTTTCCAGTGGGAAACCTTGAATTCCAAAAAAAAGCTAAACTTATCTGATTGATTTTGTGATAGAAAAATGTCTTTTACTTCAATTAACTGAGTGATCTGTAGCCAGAAAAGAATTCTCCTCTCAGCAACTGTCTCCAAAGGGATGACTCGGTTGGCCTTAGAGGATTCGATTGTGGTGTTTTTTTGCCATAATGAGGATAAATGGTCTAGATATGCCACTGCTGCTGCTACTGTGAAGAGCAGGATTCCAATTCAACCGACTAACACCACTTTCTTTTTTGATGCCCCAGGAAACTGTTAAGGATAATTCACTTCTTTTTATGCCAAATGTTTTGAAAGTCTATCTGGAAAATGGGCAGACCAAATCATTTCGTTTTGACTGCAGCACCTCCATAAAGGTAAGAGGATCCACTAACCCACCTGGACATTGCCAGGTACAAAGGGGCAGTGCCCTGTGGGTCTCATCTTTCAAGATCATCTGTTTCTGACCTTCTGTTGGTTGCCAATAAGACAGCATGTAAATACTTGAAAGCAAATAGCTTGACTAAAAAGCATCCGTGTGTGTGTATGAGAGAGAGAGAAAGAGGGAACAATATGCCTTCAGTGAAGAAACACTAGGGCTAGTCATTTTAATGCAACTGCAGATTAATTAAAATAGTGTGACTGTCACCAAGAAGGTTTGGCACCCTGCCCAAAGCCAGCGTGATTTCTCAGCAATGTCAGCCGCCAAGATGATTAAGATGTTAGTTGTTAATTGAATATCTGCTACTTTGGTGTCCAGCACAAACAAGGAATCGAATAATGTAAAGATAACATTTGCTTTTAATTACTGTAACCAATTTCATGGAAATGATGGGTAAAAAGGCAGAAATGAGGCATGCTTCTTAAGAGATGGAATGATAAGGAATTGTCACACTCACCCCTGTATTTCATGAAAAGCCACAGGTCACGTTTACATAATAGGTATTTAAACAAAGTATATGGGTTTTTTTTCCCCATGCTTTTTTCATGGGGGGAAAAAGTACATATTCTTTTTTATTGACTAAAAGTGTGCTCAGAAATCGATTGTTCCCTGATGCTCTCTCAGCCTAAAATAGACTTTCTTCAAGTGGCACAATAAAAATTTTATTGAGGTTAAAAAAAAAGTGTCCCTAGTGATGATCTGTACAATAATGTATCAGGAGAATATAAACTCTGTATTTAAAATGTCTACCAGTAGTCAACTCCTAATTTGCAGTGTTTTGGTTTTTTTGTTTTGTTTTGTTTTTTAACTTTTTGGCATGAACCTTCTGAGTGGAAGTAGTTCTGCAGAGCCTACTCACTGCATGTTCATGTATTAGTGACACCAGCAAGTAGCTTGTCTGGCATTGTTTTAAATAGGTGTGATTTAGCAGGTATCACTAATGGATTGATTATGAAGTCTTTAAATTATCCTTCAATCATTCCAGATGAAATATTAACATCCTTTATACAGAATGCTAATATTAGTGTCTGAAAAAGTCCTTTCCCTTTATTCTTACTCAAAATCAACTTAGAGTAAGATATTACTCCAATTATTGAACTAGTAACCTAAGGGTCTGCAAACATTTACTATAAGGGCTCCTCAAGAATAAATATGTTAGGCCTCATGAGCCATTTCATCTCCCTGTAACTACTCAACTTGTATTATTTATCATTTATCACTACTCAACCTGTATCATGGGCAAGTGGGTTCTGAAGACCAGAAATTCAGTAATTCACTTGAAGGACTCACAGAAATCATCATACTGTTATACTCACAGTTGTGGTTTATTATGACAAAAGGCTTCTGATTTAAATCAACAATGGTACCAAGTAAACAGGGTGGTTGAGGTCAGGCTTGCAGTTGACCTCTCCCAATGGAGTCCACAGACAGCACTTATGTCTGCTAGTACTGTTGTCTGACAACTGCAGGGAGTACCACCACCCAGGGATGCTCACCTACACCTTGGAGATCAGGGTTTCTGTTGCATGTTCCATACAGAAGACCATCCGTGTGACTGACCTTGGTCTCCAGCCCCTCTAAAGGTCAAGCTAGTTTCACAGTCTACACCAGAAATCACTGTTAGGATAGACTAGTGTGGTCTAAAACCCTTAGGTAGACAAAGAGGCTTCTATCAGGACACTCCAAGGATCTAGGGGTTACCTCCCAAGAGCTAGGAGCACAGAAGCAAAGTTTTCCTTAGGTAAGATTCACCTTTCACTACATAGACGCTGGATAAATGAATGGACACCCTCAGGTTTGACTCAGAGTCATATATTACAGAGCCCTGGCCTACCCCTTAGATCTGCTTTGTTACAGCTCCCTCTGCCACGGTGGCCTTGTTCTGGGACACCAGTTGGTCAAATAAGAGATAAGCTCCTTGGTCTGGGATCCTGGCCCCCATGATGATAAAAACTTGAACTCATTTCTTAACAGAAATAAATCTGAATTTAGAAGAGAGCCCTGTTGTGAATTCCCTCTGGCCTCTTTATTATAGGAACTCACACTAGACTACATCTGATTTCCCCAAGGATTGCAGATGACAATGAGAAGACAGGGAGCAATGCAAAGGGTTCACATCAAATGAAAGTTATCTGGTACCTAACAGCCTTATATTCACAATAGACACAGGCTGGTAGGCATAAAATAGAAATAGTATAATTATGAAAAGGATTTGACATCGTTTAATAAAAATTGCCAAGATTCTTGCTACAGAGTCACAATAGGGAATGCTATCACTATTGACCCTTCCTGTGTCCTCCCTGGTGAACCAGGAGGGTGTTTATAAAGTACGGGTAACCACACAAAGGCTGCTTCTGTTTTTTCTGAACCTTGAGCAAATATTAGGAAACAGTATCTCTTATGACACCCAGTATAGTCAAGGCATTTCCGTTGAATGATTAGTTTGGCGGAGGGGATGGTGTTTCGGTGTGTGGATCTTTGTTCAGAAGGGTCTGAAGACATTGGAAAGGGTTTACGGACAAGAGTGAAAACCTCAGGAAGGTCATCAAAAGGGAAACCCTGTGTTTGACAGGGTTTCTCAATCTCTGTACTTTGCACCAGAGAATTCTTAATTGGTAGGGGTAAGCTGTGCATTAGGAGCACTCCTTGATGCTAATAGCCTCCCCAACCCCACTGTGATAACAACATTCTCCCCAGAAATTGTCAAATGTTGCTTTGAGGCAAAATTGCCCCAGATTAAAAACCACTGCCCTATGGGATTTTCCCCCTCTGAGTGTAAATTACCTCAAAGAGCCATCCTTGGCTAGTTTTGAGTACATGAAAAGAGTTATGGTTGAGGACGTTTCCTTTGCATTGTTTATGAAACACCTTTCCCATCACAAATGTTTAATCCTTTAAAGGCTTGCTGACAAAGATCACTCACTCTGCCTTCCCCCAGAGATGTCAAATAAAAGCGAATATGTGCGTCTCATTACAGTGCCCTAACTCTGGGCCAAACAGCGCTGTACTAACTGCTTTCTGTGCATGAATTCATCTGGGCCTTCTACCTCTGAAGCAGGTTCATCCACTGTTCCCCCCAGCTTACAGAAGTTGTGATACCTACTGGTTAAATAACTTCCAGTAGAGTGGCAACTGGAAATGGAACTATTTGCACATTCCTTACTACAGCCACTTGCTCTTCCAGATGGGTAGGACTGGAACCAGCGAGCTCACTCCCTGAAGGCGCAGAGAGCAATATTTTAGGTTTCATGGGCCACAGTGGCTGTGGCAGCTGCTCAAGTCTGTAGATGCATAAAGTGAACACGGCCATAGCCAACACATAAACAAACTGGGGTGGGGAACTGGGTACCAATAAAACTTTATTGACAAAGGCAGGTGGTGGTTTGCTGACCCCTTTCAAAGGTGACTTCATTGGCACCCCACTTAGAAGAGGGGGGGAACTGAAGCGACCTCACCACCCCATCTTTTGATGCCCGAAGTCAACTTTGTATGACAGGAGAGCTCTTCTAGCTAGTCACCTTGTCCCCTCTGTTTCTGAACTCTATGGGGCTTTGGAGTGGTTGGGAAGGCCTGGAATTGTAAGAGAGGAAAACCTCATTTCTGGATCTTTCTGGGTCTTGGGAGGATCAAGCTTCAGAATCAAACAAGAGTATAAACTGGAGACAGAGGCCGACCTACGTGTGTAGCTCTTGAGGTTCAGGTAGAGGCCACAGGAGGGCCCCCTCAATTGTGATCACATCTTGTCCATGTTTCCTCTGTAAGGATGTCATCTTAACCCTTCAAGAGAAGCTCTCCATCAAAGGCATCGAACACTTCTCCCTCATGCTGGAGCAGAGGACAGAAGGAGCTGGAACCAAGCTGCTCTTGCTTCATGAACAGGAGACTCTCACTCAGGTGTGTGAAATGAGCCCTCCTGGGATGGGGCTGCGGTGAGTGAAGTCACCCAGGCCCAGAGTCCACCCCACACCCTGTTCTAGATCCTTCCAATGTGTGCTTTGCAGCCCTGGCTCCCTCCACTGAAGGAAGTAGGTGCATTCATAATTTAACACCGCAAGGGGGTGTTTCCCAGTCTGTCAAGTTCTCTGTCAAGGTCTCCAGGTAGGGCAGTGGTTCAGAGACTTACAGGTGCCCCTGGGATTGTGGGTCTGGAGGCTTAGACCCCAGGCTGTTGGACTTGTTCACCAGTTTCATGATTGATCTCTGCACAGTATCAGATAGAAATGGCTCATGAGATTATTTAAGTTAAGCCAAGATTCTCTTTTTGCTGTCTTAAGTTCTGGGTACAGACTTCAGACTATTTTGGGGAGCCTGACATTCCTGCCCAGCCCTGCCCACTGTAAATATACGACCCACCAATATGTTCCAGTTCCTAGTTTCCAAGATGCCACCCCATCTGTTCTTTGGGGAGACAAGCTGCTTGGCTACTGAACTGGGCCTGGCACCCAAGTTTTTCTGTGACTCCACACCAGCACAGAGTTTGTTGGGAGAGCAAAGGGGGTTCAGCAAATTCCTCCTACCTGGGAGAGCCCAGTGATGAGGGAACCCCAGCAAAGAAGCCTGGGAGACACCCCCGATGATGTAGGCACTGAACCACATTCAGCGAACAGGTCAAATGTTGCCATTGTGACAACCTTTGAAGTCGCCACAACAACTGTGGCAACATTTTCCTTTCTAATCTTGACCTATTATTGTATCAGGCTGTGTTCTACCAATAGTTACTTGGAATCGCTTCACATGGCTGTTTATTACTTTACCCTCTGCCAGAACACTGGCACCAGAAGCCAGCCTTTGTGCATCTAGACCAGGGAACAGCCCTGCCATTTAACATCCCTCGTGTGACAGCTGAGTGCTTGACTCCGAGGGCCTCCCGAAGCTGAACTTCAGACAAGGATTTGGGAGCAGGTGTTTTATTTGGGAAGAGATCTTGAGATCTCCTCCTAACGTTAGCAGACACATGGCCCTCAATGGTGTGGCCAATGACAGTTGCTCCCAGTGATGCAGGCTGGCCTTGTGCTGGCAGGCAGTCACCCACGTTCAGCTCGGAGCAGTATACACTCACCCAGGGCATGTGGGTAGACGGCCCCTTCGGAGGAGTCCAATGGAACACCCCCCCTTCCCCCCATTTTTGTTGACATTACTAGTCAATTACACCTTGACAATTCTGGCTATAGTTTGATGCTAACACTGAGTAATTGGCCTGCAGTTTCTCAACATCTGTCCCATCGCTTTTATAGGAAAGCTTCATGCTCATTTAATTGGTCAAAGATTCTTTAAAACTCCCTTCTGGTCATAGAGGCCACCAGAACGTCATAAGCCACATTGATTTCCAATTTTCAAATTTCATTTAAAAGGCTTAAAGGAAACAAAAACCCCCTCACCATGCTCCTTCCGTTCATTTGGTGGGCAAGCCTTTGTTAGGCTTCTAATCAGAACTGAAAGCAAAGTGCTAAAACTCAAATATCATCTCTCAAAAAGTAAATGGATTGATTTAAATATCCTGAAACAGATCAACTTCACGCCTTGGAAATCAATGCGTGTGAAAAGCTTGATCAGTAGAGTGTTTATAGCCATGGTCGAAAAGGGGAGTTAGAATAAGTAATTGTCCAAGAACAAAAATCATTGAAAAGCTTGTAATTTTGATGAAAACTGCCAAAGGAACTTTTAAGCAACTCTCCCTGAGTTTCTGACAGCTTGACATTACACTTCTGTCTAAAAAATACTGTTGTCTATTTACATACTTCCAAGACACTGTTTTCTTACGTGTTTGCTGTCGAGAATGTTACTTTTATGGACTGCCCTTCCTAATGAGTGTGTAGCACTTTTCACATTATATTATTTCTCCAAACTAGTATAACCTACCAATGAAACAGACTCACAGCCACTTAACGATATATTAAAGAAAGACAAAGCCCAACACTTTCAAGGGGATGGAGATAAGATAGAGGGATGCCTGACTTAACGTCAAACAAGTACATACAACCACAAGTTCATGTTTCACTTCATCATGTTGACCTCTAAGGGACATAGAAGAACTCCTCTCTTCTTCTCAGAGTCTAACGTCTGTCATCCATTCAGTTGTGTTTACTGTTCACTGATTGATTCCCTTTTACTGCAAAAGAAACTGAGAGATCTACACCTAGTGGCTGGCGCATACTGTGATGGAAAAAGGAGAATGCATCAAAATGACTTCACAGTCCTTAACCCTTAACTGTGGTACATTCCATGCTCCTTGAAACAAGTTGAAAAATGCCACATTATCAGAAATTGGGGTTAGTCAGGAAGAGTGTAGAATCCAGATTGAATGCATAAGCCAAAGTGTCTATCTTCTGTCTTTCCAGTGTGACATCATCCAAAGTTGACACGATGATATCTTCACGGCTACAGTCAATCTGAAGCGTGATTTAGAAAAAGCCCACAGCTTGTTCCACAGTAGTATATTGTAATAAACTCCAGTGAGCCATCTCTATCCTCTGCCTCTGACCTTTTTCATGTTTTCATTTTAATTTGGGGTTACAATTTTACTTTTCCATAGAAGCACATGCTCCACTCACCCTCCACCAGACAACCCGTGCCAGGACCACCTCTGCTTGGCTCTCTCACCCCCTCACTTCCTCCTCCCCGCCCTTCCCTCTGGCAATCATTAGATTCATTCACAGAGTTCAAGATTTATTCCCACTGTCTTTTGCCTGAATGTTTCCACATCGGAGCCTGGCTCCCCACCCTGGCTCAGTGTGAGATCACTTACGACCACCAGCATCGGCAGGCCCTCAGAGGACTGCCCTTGGGCTCCTGGCATCCTTCTGTCCACACCTACAGATTCATGTCCCCTGGGACAGCCTGAAACAAGTGACTTCCATGTTGCTATACCTGGGGCTCTGGTCCTGCTGTTCACGAAGGGCACCAGAGTCCCGAGGGTGAGGCTGGAGGTAGCTCTGCTGGGCACGTGCTTCTGCTCCGGCCCTACTTCCCCTTCCCTCACTGGCGTCTCCCAGGAGTGGTTTCTCAATGTGGCCTCAGCTCAGGGACTGTTTCCAGGGAACCTTACCTCAGGCACAGGTGTGTGTGGTTTTCAGGAACGAGGATCAGTGACAAGTACTAAAAGGACTTCAGGCATTTCCTTGTCTCAATGTTCAAAGGCTTCTGTCTCTGCATCCCTCTGCCTTCTCTCAGCCACCACTGAGGAGACTTGTGATTGGGCTTTTCTAGGTGACCCAAAGGCCCAGCTCCCATAAGATGAGGTGTCTTTTCCGAATCAGCTTTGTCCCGAAGGATCCAATTGACCTTTTAAGGAGAGATCCGGTTGCTTTCGAGTATCTCTACGTCCAGGTATGTGAGAGTTTAGGCATTTTCTATACTAATGTTTTGGGGGAAATGAACTGTGGGCGATTTCCTGAATTCTTTAAGTGGGATCTTCTTTCTCTTTGTCCCTCACCCCAAGCTCGGTGCTCAGTGGTGCTTGATCAAGTTTTACTGTTGGTTGTGAAATATTTTCATACTTACAAAAACATAGGAATAGTTGAAGAACATTTCCATATCCTCCACCCAGATTCACCTGTTATCAAGCTTGCACCACACTCTCTGTGTCTTCAGCGTGCGCGTGCCCCCATCCCACGCACATAATTTTTTTCTAAATAATATGAATGTCAGTTCCTAGAATCATACTCATTTATCTTTAAAGACTACAGCATATTTTCTAGTAACAAAGGCATTTTCTTGTATAATCATCATACAATTGGTAGAATCATGAAATTTAACACTGGTATCTTTTCATCTGATCTGTCGTCCATATTCAATTCTGTTCTACTGTCCCAAAATGTTCTCATATCAGCTTTTTGCTAACACAGAATGCACTTAGTTGTCACGTCACTGAACTCTGCTTCAATCTGAAACTGTACTCAGGTTCCCTTTGACTCTCAAGACCTTAACAGTATTGAGGGGTAGTGAGCAGGTATGTTTAAGAAATCTCTGAATGTGCATTTCTCTGAACTTGCCATTGGATTGAGGTTAGCCCTTGGGGAGAAGAACAACATGAGTGACTCTGTGTCCCCTTGAGTGCATCCCATCACAAGGATACTTGGTGTCTGTTTGTCCTCATACTACGTGTTCTCCAGATTTGTCTGTTCAAAAGTCACTCCTTTCCCTTTTGCGTTAACAAGCAGCTTATGGAGAATTTCTTGGCACTCTCTTACTTATTCTCTCTCCCACTAGTTTTAGCATTCGTTGATGATTCTTGTCTAAATCTGTTGTTCCAGTAGTTGAAAATGATAACTTATTTAATTACACTATTTCTTCATTTATTAATTGGTTTTCTACTGTAAGAGTTTTCCTTTTTCCTATATGTACTTATTTATTCATCCATACATTTGTTGCATAGATTGTTCTGAAATATCGTGATATTCACTATTGCACTGGAGTTATTAATTTCAAGGCAGCAAAACTTTGAGAAGATAGTATCCTTTGAAGGTTGTCTATATCTGATTCTGGGATAGAATTCTCAAAAAAAATGACTTCCAGAAATAAGAATGTCTGGTAGTTTGTCCAAAAGAAAATTGGTCCCTTTGATATATGGAGAGAGGTTCCCTTAGTCTTCTATAACTGCTTCCATTCCTCTCACTTAAGTTTCCAGTATAATCACATTAAACAGTAAGAACCCACTTACCTAATGCTTAGGCATCTGGCATTATAACTACTCAAAGAGCTTGTAAACTTAAATGTAATCTTCCCCCACGACAAAAAGGAGGCAAGGCAAAAACAAGGCCAACAAAAACACATGCTCTGTTTGGCAGGGGACACCTATACAAGGCAAAGGTTGCTGGAGCCACAGGTGAGGGGGAGAGTAAAGAAGTAGGGAAGGAAAGAGAAAAAGCCAATGGTTAACTCTGGGTGGTTGACACACTGGTATTTGTTTTACTATGTTTGGTATTTTCTTATATACTTCAAAGCTTCTAAAATCTTTTAAAGCTGAGAAAGTGGATAGAAGACAACAGAGACACACACACAGGATAAATATCAGAGGTTAGGCATGGTGACATAAAGTGGCAGTAAGCCCAGGAGAACAGAAATTAAGTCAAAGAAATAAGCGGAACATTCTAGAACATTCCAGCTGATTGAGACACTCAGGGGAAAGGTCAGTTAAAGACTGCACCTCCGTAGCCTTTGGAGGAGGCTGTGTCAAGCCCAGTAGGATGCTTAATATTCGCGCAGATCACCCTGCTTCATCGGAAAAAGGCAAACCTGAATCCAAATACCCTGTTTGCCTAGTAAAGAGACACGTGCTACGCTAACACCATTTCCTATCCAGGACAGGGGACTGTTGTGACGTTCCTCTTCCCCAGCAGGTCAGCTAACCCGGGTTGGCTGATGCTCAGCTGATCTGTTTCCGCAGCCCCCACACATTCCTTCTGAGAATGCACCCCGGGCTGTGCCCCTGTGGCTCAGGCTGCACGCTGCCTTTAAGCTTGTTGGTTGCAAATAAATAGTTACAGGTACCCACCTGCATGGCTCCAGGCAGGCCGATGCCAGCGGTGGTGGTTTGCTGCGGTTATAGATGAATCCCATTACAAGACACTGCTTTCAAAGCCTCTCGCTCTGTTTCTGTTGGAAACATCAGCAGCCCGCTGCAGTTGTAAGAGTGCGGTTGTATCTGTGTTGGGGCAGGAAGGCCTCTGAGGTGGCCAGGAGCACTGCTCAGCACAGCTCTGCTGCGAGTATGCTTGTTCCAAACGAATGGGTAGAATTCAGCCATGCTCATTCTTCTTCCAAAGACACATCTTTATGACTATGGGACTGTCCTGAGAACAAGACCCCCCGCCTGGGGGTCTTGCCCACGGACTAGCAGAAGCCTGGTGACGTTGCGGCTGCCCCACCTTGCATGGTAGTAGATCAGCCACCCCTTCAAGAAGTGGCCACTCAGGGAGGGTGAAGGCCATGTATGGTGGGTGATAAAGGCCAAACTAAATTGCTGTCTTCACAGAAATCCTCAACTGAAAACAGGAAATAAGAGTTTCTCAGCTTCTGACCCTTGGAGGCATTCAAAATGACCTATTTGTCTAACCGAAGTCAGTGAACCTGCAAATGGTGCTATGTGCCATGTTGATTTTAAGGTACTAAAAGAGGAAGCTAAAATTAGCCTGGAAAAGGAAGGAGTAAGCAGAAGCTATGCATGCCCCATGACAAAGACAAAAATCATTCCAACCTGGTAGGCCCCTAATGAGGATGGCCGCACTGACTTGGTGCACTGCGCTGACGAGACCAGGGTGCCGTGGCGCTAATACCTAGTAATCTCCCACTCTGTAATGGACTGTGAGTAGCTTACAGATGTCCACATGTGTGATAGCAGTAAACCCTAATAATCCAGACCGTTCTCATTCATAACTGTAGTATGCTACACTGACATTCACCTGTCTACCCTCCATGAGGAAAAAGATCTTATACCAATTAGCAAACAAGATAATATATAAGAGGTTACAGAATGTGTTCAGACACTTCAGCAGTGTTGGTTTCCTTTTTACTGTCTATATAACCATGTTCGTTATAAATGAACATTTTTGTAGACCTAGCATGGAGTCTGCTGGAACCTGTATTCAGCAAAGCAATGACTGTCATTGACTTGAGTAACTATATTTTGAGGAATGTACTGAGAGTATTAAAAGCTTGGTTGGTACCCAAAAAATGGATATAAGTTAGACTTCACACTAGTTCTCCAGGATCAGTCTGAACTAATTATATAAGGTAATTAAGTGACAGATCACTTCGACTAAAATAATCCCCCCAAAAGTCTGGCTAAGTGCACGGTATCACAGGAATGGGGGAAAATCTCAGTCACAACTCTGAGGAGAAATAATAGGGATAATTCACCTTTATAAAGCACATTTCATTCTGTGGAACACCCTAGCCAGTGTACCAGCAACCTTGAGAGTTAGCTACAGTTGGCATGTTTTTCAAATAAGAAAACTGAAACTCAAAGAAAGATGAAATGCCATGTTCAAGTTCATTTGATCAGTAATTAACAGGACCTAGCATCAAATTTGGACCTTTTGTTTATAAATTCTGGGTGAAAATCCTGCTTCAAATTTGTCATGCAATGGTAGTCCTAGAAGAAAGCAGTTAAGCAAAATGACTTGTCAAAAACCTTTCTCTTTCGTTCCTATTATGACTTGGCACTGTGCCACGTGGCTTCCTCACTTGTATCCCTCACGAGACTCCATAAAATGAGTCGCTGGGCCCTCAACCTCTGGGGCCCAATTATGGACAACCCCAACACTCAGAAACAACTGGAGAGCCCAGAGTAGCAAAACAAAATAGCAGCCTGGAATGGCTCTCAGAGGCTGTCTTCTCTCAGATCGCCCTATCGCCTACCTCAAGTCAGATCTGCTTCCACCAGGGAGTGCTGTGCAATCCAAACAGGTGGAAGACGGTCAGGAGTAGCAAAGGTGGAAGGCCCTATTAGGGATGGCAGGGGAGAGAGTGTGACTTCACTCTTAGGAGTGAAGGGATGGGCTGAGACATACCCAGAGCATGTGGAGAGAGCCGGCACTGCACACCCTCACGGCAAGGGTAAGTACCCAGAGGTAAATGTTGTGTGCAGAACCAGGATCATGTGTTACCGTGTGGTAAGAGCGGTATGTCAAGTGGTCCCACATGAGCTTCTCTCAGAAAGGAAGCCAACAAATCTGGTGGAAGCCTTCTTGGGACCAAAGACTAATGAAGGGCAGAAGCTAAATATCCTATTTTCTAGCCCAGAAGCCTTGTTTCCCAGAACAAAAGTAGGCAGGCACCCGTGCAGAGCAGGCTTGAGTGGCTGTGCTGGGCATGAGCGGCAAGGCCCCTCGCGTCAGAGGCCGGGCACCACAGGGGCCTTCACAGCTGCTCCCAGCCACTTCTCAGTTGCTGCTCACCACCAGTGCTGTGACATAGGCTGTGCCGCTTTTACAGATGGACAAAGTCAGGCTGAGAGACATGAGATGCTGCCCCCTAAGCCCCGGTGGGGCAGCCTTGTGGGAGTGGCCACAGGATTGTCATTGCTGCCCCTTGGTGCATGCCCCCATGCTCTCTCGCCAGTCCAGTGAAGTGGAAGCTGTGAGTGGGTCAAAGCGATCTGCATTGGTGGCCACTGGCAATGCCAGGAGTCCCAAGCCCTCCTGCCTCCCACAGTCATCCTGGCTGACAGCACAGGGCCTGTGATGACGGTAGTGATGGCTCTTAACATGTGTACACGCTTCCAATGAGTCAGGTAGCATCCTCGGGGCTCTACATGGTTAATCCCTTTCATCCTGGCCCCAACCCTGTGACGGGGGAGCTGTAGTACCCCCAGTTTACAAAAGAGGAAACTGAGGCACAGAATCATGAAGGAACTTACTTCACTCCGTGCCCCTTGTGAAGGAAAGGAACAGAATGCGCACCCAGGATCCCAACCCACCCGCCTGACTCCAGCAGTTGCATCATGCCATCGGTGCTTCGTGCGTTCAGTCGTGGCGCCTGTGTTTGGAAACATCATCCCTAATTCCTCGATCTTGTTATGAAAAGCAAAATATTTTAGTAGCAGTTTGCCGGTCGATGAATGTTCAGTTGTTTTACGTGGTCTTTGTGTTTGTGCGTGCAGTTAAATATTGACTGGGTTCCAGGCAGCGCCTTGGGAATGTTTCCACATTTAGCCTCCTTGCCTTTGACGGGAAGGTGGAAGCCCTCAGGGGAGATGCCTGTCACCTGTTCCTTTAAGGCGACACCCTGCGACCCATTCTTTGACAAGCTGCGCCCTCTGCTGGTCTCTTTCAGAGTTGTAACGATGTCGTTCAGGAGCGATTTGGGCCAGAGCTGAAATACGACATAGCCCTGCGGTTGGCGGCCTTGCAGATGTACATCGCTACTGTCACCACCAAGCAAACACAGAAAATCTCCCTAAAATACATCGAGTAAGTGTTGACCCTCCAGGTCGCTTCAGAGGAAAAGATGCTGCCTGCTTAACTCCCAAGTGTATTTTTGATGTATGGATCTTGCTTGTGGCAGAGCATTTATGAGCCAGAGGCAAAACATGAATATCATGTTTGGTCTTGATACATAAGCCACCTTTAGAGAGCTGTGGTTAAAACGAGGTCCACAACTTTAAATTCCTAAAGGAAGTTGGTTTCCAGCCAAGCTTTAGTCTCAATGATTTTCAGGCATCAAGCTATTGAGTTCTTAAAACATACCTATGAGGTCAGTAGGAAGTTAGCCCCATTTTACAGATGAACAACCCAAAGCACAGCCAATTCAGCCAAGCCCAAGTCACACGGGTACGGGATTCAAACCCATGTAGTCAGCTGCCATGTGCACTATATAAGGGCGTGTGTGTGACCTTTGGAGGCGCCTATGTTTAAAAGATGGTCAAAATAAGCTGAGATGACCTTAGATGATCAGAATGTACTACAGTAAGTAATGTTCCTAGTCAGGGTCTAGAAGGACAAGTTTCATAGGAAAGAGCCATGAAAGAGCAAGAGAGGACGCCGCCACGTCAGCCTTTGCTTTTCTGAGCGGGCAGTTTGGACCTGCGAAGGCTCTCTGGGGTGACGCTACGCCCAGCCCCATGGGCCGTCTCTGGCTGGAGAAGATCTCCTCTTCTGTGCTGCCTTCTGCCCATGACTATTCAGAGGAAACTCTGTTGCCCACCCAACATGCTTCCCTTGGCCAGGTGACACAGGAGCCCGAAGGAGCCACCCCTTTCTGCATCCTGGCAGCTCTTAGTGCTTGAGTCCCTGGCAGGGTGAAGCCACATCTCCCATAAAGCCGAAAGCCTCGGAGCCCTCCTCAGCCTCACCTCCAAGAGCTGCACTGCCTAGCTGAAGCTCCACCTTCCAAAAAAGCTTCCCGTGGGCTGTCTCCAACTTCTCTAAATTCCCCAGAGACTGGTTGACCCCTGGGGGACAAATGGCTTTTTCCATGCAGATGCTTGAGCCTGTGCTGGATGAAAGCCCCTATTTCTGATTCCTTTGCCACTGTTCTTACAGCACTAAGCCTCCCCCCCCCATCCAGACCTAGGGCTGGATTCCCTGCAGGCAGGTGGAGCTTAGGCCTTCTGGTCTCCATTAACTCCTTTTCCCAAGTGGCCTCTCTCTTTCTCTCTCCTGCAAATTCCGTGACTATAGCATGAGGCAGACGTGGCTCCCAAAGAGGTCTTGTTCTCGGAAGGACACATCTCGGAAGGTCTTGTTCTCGGAAGGACACTCCCTCATCTGTCCCCTTTCTGAAGTTCTTGGAGGTGGATGAAATGGGAGAAAGGTGAAAGGAAGGTGGCCTTTTAGAACTAGCGGTAATTTTCGGACAAGTAAATTTTCGGCCCCTCCTCTCTGCACCCACATTTATTAGTTTGAACATGGTCTAGTCAAAAACCTCCTGGGAATTGTTATCTTGGCTAAGAAACTTGCAGAATTGATAATAATATTCTCATTCATTCATTCACCCAATAGATGTTCGTTGAGCAATTTCTGTACATTCATATTTGGACAACAGAAAGTTAAAGTATTCGTTATAACCCGAATCTTCAAAGAACTTATGATCTGATGACAAAGATAAGATATATAGGTATGAACGTTAATGATTCAAAATTATGACCCCCGAAATATAGATAGGATGAAAGAGAAGGAAGGAA